>BQKN01064444.1:269569-286036 GCA_022839385.1 Asparagus kiusianus | reverse complement strand
AAAAAAAAAATGATTAAAAAAATCCCCCCTCTCCCTAAAAAATAGGAATTTTTGCCTAGGTCTGTCCCAAATCTATTATATTTACTAATGTATCCATTAAATTTACATTTTTTCTAATTTACAATTGTACGTTTTAATGGAGTTAATAAGAGGTATACTAAAATCTATTGACTATTGTAGAGAATGCAGGGGTAGATTAGCAAGTTTGTTGATTTCGAAGGTGAATCTACAACTAGGATACATTTGGAGAGTAAACAAACAAAACCCAATATTCATTTGTTAACGTCCCTCATCAGTGTCAATTTCAATTTTCAAAAATAAAATTTTGTCAAGTAGATTTTTTTTTTTTTTTTTTGAGGAAGTCAAGTAGATTTTAACAATCAAGCGAGTCTTTTTCTAAATACCGCTATAAGTTTGGTGACTATAATTTTATTTATGATAATATTAAATATTTCTCAAAACTTATTAAAATTCTTAAATAATTATTTTATTATCCCGTTAAACCAGTAATCCTACAATTAGACGATAAAGATACATGCCAAAATATTCTAAAACTACATAAATTTTTCTATGCTTGAGCAGGAGATGAATACATTATGTTACTTTAATTCGTGGATCGAATGCAATATTCTTTTTATTGATTTTTTACACAATTTAATTATATGTGGTTAGAAATTAAATTTGAAAAGTGGAAGAGGAAATTGTTTATATGTACCTTAATTGGAGAGCTATTTTCTATTTTTCAATTAGATTTTTAAAAATAGTGAATTTTTATCATAATTAAAATTATAACGGTATTTGGAGAACCACTAGGTTGATTGTTGAAATCCTATATGGCCATGTTTTGTCCTTTGAAAATGAGATTGACAGTGAGAATTGAAAAAAATTAGATCCTTTTTAACTACCACTTAATTGGAGAGAATCCAATATAAACACACAAAGTTTTAGTTAATGCAAGTATCTTCTATTACCATCACATAAACTTATTTGGCAATTTATGGAACCAATTAGTACATTTCTACTTAACATGACATCAGAGTCTACACC
Source organism: Asparagus kiusianus (assembly GCA_022839385.1). Classification (NCBI taxonomy): domain Eukaryota; kingdom Viridiplantae; phylum Streptophyta; class Magnoliopsida; order Asparagales; family Asparagaceae; genus Asparagus; species Asparagus kiusianus. The sequence continues at coordinate 284,989 of BQKN01064444.1, read as the reverse complement.
CCTATTCACATATTAACTATATATTTTATTTCAAGCACGACATTTGGTTAATGACTCACTTCATGCCAATGATGGTCCAATCCACATCCTCTTTTTATCCAAAAGAAAAAAAAAGGGGAAAAGAAAAAATATTCTTGCCTCTTTGAGAAAAGAAAGAGGTTTCTTTGTGCTTAAATGTTCCTTTAACCTTTTTCCAACCCACATTTTCCATTAATTTGTGGGAGATAAGAGCTTAATAAACACGCGCACTAATCTAGCTTTATTTTTTTTTCCCTTTTCATATCAATCTAAATGTGGCCTTTCCAATTAAGGATTGTTTTTAGGTATAATTAAACTCAATGCAACATTTCGTATTGGTGGGATAAAGGGTGCTGCCACTCCTCTGTATCCTAGTTTTTATTAACCAATTAAAATCTATTAAAGTTGGGCAATTCGTCCACCTAACAAAGTTCCATTCATTTCTTTTATCTCAATATTTTCTCAACTAATCAATTAGACTATATAACACAAGTGGACAGGTTTTAATGTTAGAACAAGTACAATTAGAATGTTCATTATGCTTTAGTGCTCAATACTTTTCCCATATCCTATATAGGCCAAAGAGTAAGGTTAAACAAAGAAGAAGAAGCACTTAAAAATCATTAAAAAAAGGTCACTTCCTATAGTTATCTATTTAACAATTTGGAGCTCCTACGTATTTTGTATAAAGGATTAATTTAGAGCTTAAGTGCTCTTTAGGGGTCTACTACACTCCCATGGGAAATTTTTAATGGGAAACTTTTAACGAAATTAAGTGGGAGAAATGATGTAAACTGGATTCCATGTCTTGCTTCCTTACTTAGATATGCAAATTTTAGCAACGACGGGGAGTTCTGCTGACTTTTTCGAGTAATTAAAGCGTAGACTTTACGTAGATTCTGCACTTATTGTAATTTAATTAACTACATTGGCAACATCATTGCAAATACAATGATGCTAATGAACTTTGGATTGATCTAGCCTTTCGACCTGTTTTATATTGAAAGAAGAAGCAATCATTTAAGTGAAGAAGGAATAAACATTAATTCCCATTTAAAGGGAAGCTCTGGTTAAACAAAGGTTAGATAAGGACGTGAGGATGTCTCTCTTGTTTATTCTTACCTAATATTCTTAAATTCTATTAGCATCCTTTATGAAGAAGGAAAGGAATGATTACTGTCTCTTTGGCGGCTATATTTGAATCTAGCTACCACTTGTTTCATGTGCATCATCTTTGAGAGCCTAGGCTTCTAAATTATATTGTGTATTCGTAGTATATATTAGTTGATAGTACTTCATCTCTCTTTACTATCTCCTTGCCTGTGATTGCAACTCCCTCCTAAGTTAGGTTAGTGAATTCTTATCTGATTAAGACTTGAACAGTGTCTAGTAAAAACTTGATCAGTTTCTCCTCCTTAACCAGGTTAAAGATAGAACCAACTCTTCCTTTGGATCAATCTTAACTTGGTTGAGGACTTAAACAGATCAAAGGCAATATCCGCAAAGCACATTCCTATCTCTCAAAAAACCCCTGAACTTTTGGTTGTCTCGAAAAACCCTTGAAGTTGAGCTTTTCTTAATCTTTACATGTTTAATTGACAAATAATAAAATATTTTTGAGATAAAATACTCCAGTTTAGTCAAATTTTCATTTGCAGATAACATACATCCTCTCTCCTTTTAAGAGACTTTTCTTAAGAATATTTAGTTATTCGCCAATTACTAGTAGTGGGATCTTTTGACATAAGCTCAAACTTCAAGGGAATTTTGTGTAAACCACATCCGAAACTAATGGGAGTTTTTTGAGGAAAAAAAAAAAGTTCAGATAGTCCTGTGTAAACCACACCCAAAGCTCTAAGGAGTTTTGTGAAATTAATTCCCAATAGAGACATGATTTGAACGAGGAATAAAATCTGCCCTCAATATCAATGAGGGGCTGAGTTAACAAAGTGTTATTTACATATAGATGCCCCGAAGTATCATAGTTTTGAACTAATTATCTATGAATATTCATTTTGTTCGGATCGTGCCTTTGATTCTTTATATAACTTCATGAGAAATAGATAGGGTTAGAGATCTATCATGATTAGGAGATTGAGTCTCATCATGATTAGGAGTTTGAATCCTATTCTAATTAGGAAGTTAGGCTAGAAATAGGGTTTTGGTTTCCTTATATATATTCTTCTATTGTTGGAGGAAAAAACCAAGCAGATGAGAGAGAGCCAATATTCCTGTAATCTAGGGTTAGTAGATAACATAACCTAATTCAAGAATTTTGTACGAGAGGCGAGGGTTTCACAATCTTTGTCCGTACAAAAGATTACATCATTGAGAGAGGGTTTCGCAGTCTTTGTCCATTCAAAAGATTGTAAGAAGAGGGCTTTGGAGATAATATGGGAGTTGATTATGTATGTGAGGTTGAGAGATTGAGAGACGAGAATTGAGTGTTTCCTCTTGTAGTTCTCCCTAATACATAGTGGATTTCTTGAATTGTTTTTCATTGACATAGGTCGAAGTTGGTCGACCGAACCACGTAAATCTCGGTGTTCTTTCTTCTTGATTGCGGGTTATTTTTTATTTTATTGATTGTAGGTTAGTTTCTATGTTACGGAGATCATAGTATGCAGGGGGGCTAAAATTTCCCAACTAGTGGTATTAGAGCCATGATGATGGATCTGTGAGCGAGTTCACAAGATAGACATCGTACAAAAGTGAGGATTGGTGTCGTTACAAGAATCAAGATGAAAAAAAGGAAGGCCGAGTGGCGGAAAGAGCGGTAACATAGGTGGTTTTTTGGTATGTTCATTCGCATGCAAGAGTCGAAAAAGTAGCAGCACATGAGGAGATTCACGTGTGGGAAGAAAAGGAAATTTAGTCAGTAGGGTCCACATGAAAGAATTATGAGAAGAAACTCACGTGATCTGGTTGTCTAATTGTGGTTTGCTGATCTGATGTGGAGTTTTGTATGGTGTTTAGTGTTGTGAATGCACATCAGATGGTCCAGATAGTTTTGCCGATAGATTGGTGAATCAGAGGTTGATTTCAGTGATTCAGGAGTTGATTCCTAAGTTTTAAAGTGCTCTAAACGATATGGGAGGGTTTTATTTTTAGATTTTGCTCAGATTACTCAGAAAATGCTGATAAGTTCTAATGGTGGTAATAAGATAAATCTGATGGCAGATAGGGCAACCGAGTATGCGACGAATGAGACTGGTGTAGAGAATTGGACGTGATTCTAGTAGTAGAGTTGTCAGCATATAATTATTCAAAGTCATCGTAGGAGCAGAAGTTGGTTGGTGTAGACTTGAGGAGGACAGTGTCAGACTAGGTGGAGCTTACAAGCGTGCACGACCGAGAGACACACAGGGAGATGGAGATGGTGGCATTGGATTTGAAGATGGTGAATGCTCATATTCGGTCCAAGCCAAGTGATAGAGGAGATGGAGGCATCTGGATCGTCGTGTAGAGTAGGAGAGGTGCACTGATATGATTCGAGACGAGCGATGCAGGTGGAGTACAAGGAGAGCAAGTGAGGGAAGGCTACTGTCAAATTTAGTTTGGAAGGAGAACCATGGTTTATTTACTTCTAATATCAGAGATGGCGAAGATCTCTTGATGTACACAAGAGAGGTGGAGGTGCCAGGGCGAAGCAGATGATAGCGAGGGTCACGGGACGTCCAGTTGGAGTGCAGGTGCTTCGATTTGCAGTGCGAAAGGAATACAAGATACTAGCAAGAGAGGTAAAGTTTCAAGACGATAATGTAGAACTTCGAGGTGGCATGGGAATCTAATCCAAGGTGGAGATTGTTGGGATTGTGTCTTTGATTCTTTATATAATTTCATGAGAATTAGATAGGGGTAGAGATCTATCATGATTAGGAGATTGAGTCTCATCATGATTAGAAGTTTGAATCCTATTCTAATTTGAAAGTTAGGCTAGAGATAGGATTTTGGTTTCCATATATATATTCTTCTATTGTTGGAGGAAAAATCAAGCAGATAAGAGAGAGCCAATATTCTTGTAATCTAGGGTTAGCACAGGACGTAACCTGATTTAAGAATATTGTGCGAGAGGTAAGGGTTTCGTAGTCTTTGTTCATGCAAAAGATTACATCATTGGGAGAGGGTTTCGTAGTCTTTGTTCGTTCAAAAGATTGTAAGGAGAGGGCTTTGGAGATAATATGAGAGTTGATTATGTATGTGAGGCTGAGAGATTGAGAGACAAGAGTTGAGTGCTTCCTCTTGTAGTTCTCCCTGATACATAGTGGATTTCTCGTATTGTTGCCTGTGGACGTAGGTCGAAGTTGGTCGACCGAACAACATAAATCTCGGTGTTCTTTCTTCTTAATTATGCTTATTTTCTATCTTATTGGTTATGGGTTAGCTTCCGAGTTGCGGAGATCATAGTACGTGGGGGGACTAAAATTCCCCAACTATAGCAAATAAATCTTCCGGGTTAAAATTTTGTTTAACTCTTTTACTCACGAGTAGACTTGCCAATTTCACCTTCTGTAGAAATTTCACCTAGAGTACAAATGAGTCAAAAAATATCCGAGGGTAATATTTGCTAAAATGAAACTATAGGGATAGAAAGTTCAAAGCAATGATACTAAAGGGTCTATGTGCAATTAACTGTAAACAAATATATCAGTGAATAACCGTAGTTAACTAATGTAGGGCAGTTTAGATTCCTTGCTAAATAGCACTTAAAATACCTCATAGTTCCACTCACTTAGTATTTATATACCCTCACCTAGTTTTTATAGAATTTATATACCATGAGTTGTTTAAAATTGTCAACTTAATACGCTCCATCAAGCAAACGTGAATATTTTCACCAGATCATTCATCGATGATACTTATAAGTTAATTATAGAGCTTTCTAATCATTTATATATTTAAATTTATGTTAAACAAATCCCAGTTCTAATTTTAAGTAGAATTAAGATAAGTTTAAAATAGAATTTTGGTGGGTTTAGTAGTAAATTTACAAAATATATAACACTTAAAAAGTGCTTTAATTACCCTTTAAGTATCATAGATGACTATTCCGGCACTAGTACAAAATAGAGCCCCAACGGTCCAAACCGTTGGTGCAGATAGTGACCCCAACAATTCAAACTGTTGGGGTAAAAAATCACCCGTTGGGACAAATTGCGTTGGGACAAAATTTGCCACAATGGTTGTTTTAGCAGCACCAACGGTTCTAACCGTTGGTGCTGATATTTTTTAATTTTAATTCTTAAAATATAAAAAACCCTGCACCAAAGGTTGAAACTGTTGGTGTTGTTGTTTGCACCAACGATTTCAACCATTGGTGCAAGTTATTTGCACCAACGGTTGAAACCATTGGTATTGTTATTTACAGCAATGGTTACAACCGTTAGTGGAAAAACATGCACAACTTGTGCACCTTATCAACCCCAATGGTGTGAATTCAAGAATGATAATTAACCTATGCACAGCAATATTCTCATGCAATTATACAACCAAAAACATAAATGTCATAAAATGAATTCAAGATCCTAACACCTTATGCAATTATAAGCCAAAACAAAAAAATTACTAAAATAAAATGCAAGTAGTAATTTTTAAACAACTAAATCACAAATATAAAGAATATCCAAAATACAATATCTCAAATATCTAAAAAGTGCAAGTCACTGCTGACTGAATTGAAGAAAATCAACAAAAGCCTTGCGGATGTCCACCTCATCGTAACCCTCCTATGTTAAGCTCCTTAACAACGAACCAAGTCGGCTTGCAAGGTGATTTTGTGCTAAAATATCCTGAGGAGAATGCTGAGCAGCAGAAGTAGAACCATGAGCATCGAAAGATGGCTGAGCAGAAGCCGAACCTTGAGCACTAGGAGAAGGCTGAGCAGAAGCTGATTGAGTAGCCGGAACAACAGAAGGTGTATGAGCAGTAGAATAATCAACTGTAAAGTATAAGTAATGATATTAGAGGGCATGTTTATATGAATCTCACACAAAGTTGTAATTTAATAAATGTATGCATGTATAAACCAATCGTTAAGGGCTTTAAATTCTCTTTATATTACTTAACGAATCATGGATCCTCATTGCAAAGTATAAAGATCATATATATGAGTTTTCTGTTTTCTAGAAACTCTTATGAAGTGAGTACTCTATATATATATCTTGTAACATAGGAGCAAAGTATAAAGATCATATTGTAGGCGTCTAAAATTGCCTATGAGTTCCCATACGAAACTCGAAGCAAAGAGTGGACGAATCAAGAAGGTTCACATCAACCAGCTCGAATGCGTCAATCAGTTCGTGCGCGTCGGTCAACACGTACACATCAATCAGCTCACGCGCATCATTCAACACATACATCAATCAGCTCACGCGCGTCGGTCAACACGTGCGCGTCAATCAGCTTGCACGTGTCGGTCAACACACGCGGGTCAATCAGCTCATGCACGTCGATTAACACGCGCGCGTTAATTAGTTTGTGCGTGTTGATCAATACATGCACGTCAATCAATTCGTGCGCATTCGACGCAGTCCCGTAACGAAGCGTACAAGTCGGCAAATCGACCAAAGTAGCGAAAAGTACAAGTTTCGGAAAGAAACGCGTCGCGTACAACAAGTTGGTGAATAGACTAAAAGAGAAAGGAGTTCGGCAGAGGTGACAGACCCGCGCTCCGCGGACGGATAAGACCGACCCACGCCAGCGCGGGTCGGATCTGATCGGACCGGCGCAAGCGTAGGTCAGATCCATCCGACCCGCGCAAGAGAGGGTCGGATCAGTCCGACACACGCAAGCGTGGATCGGATCTGTCTGACCCGTGCCCCCGCGAGTCAGCAGTGTCTGTCACGCTTTTCGACCCCCGAATGCGTTTTTGATGGTTTTCAAACAATTTTCACAGGGTGTATCTGTTCCAGGGGTTCCCAACCGACTTGATATCATCAAAAAACATGGTTAGGCTGTTATTAACTGAAGATAAGGCCAAATCACTCATTCTCATCTAAATAACCGCACCGGAGGCCTATAAATATAAGCCCAAGGCCTCCATTTTGCAGATCTGGAATTTGAACTAGAGGACGAAGTGCTGCTGGATTGAGGAGTCAAGGAGCACGAAATTTTAGCGAAGGTTAGTGAGATCCCGGCGAACTTCAGCATAAAGAGGAAGATTTTCGAAGGATCTGCGTTCGTATTTCCCCCGTCCGTTCCTTGAGATTAGGTTTTATCTAAATCTCGAGAAGAGCTACTGATTTCACTTGGTCGATATCAGCACTTTAAACAAATACTTCCTTGGTGAAGTAGGAGCTCTGTCAAAATTTTCGGCAACCGGATCTGATCGACGGTCGTCCACGGATAAACCCCGGCACCGGCGAAAAACCCACGCAAGCAAGAGACGATAAACAGATCTTGTGTTTATTTTCAAGAGAGTTGTAATAATTTTTATTTTTATTATTTGAATTCATTTGTCAACGACTAAAGTTTTAATGAAATCAATGATGAAGGTAACTTTCAATGAAAACAAACTGGCGACCATAGTAGGAGCCGGCAGCCTTTCTGTGAAGGCTGACGTGTCGCAACCTCGGATCCCCATCCCGGTTGAAACGAATGTCGAGTATGAATTCGACCAGCAAAAGTACGAGGAATATTTGTCCTCCTCCTCCAGATCGGCATCTCCTTATAGGTGCAGGAAGGCCTACTCTAAGAAGACCCGTTGGACTTTAGCTTCAGAAGCACAAGAAGAAGATCTTCCCGCCACTGCTGCACTTGTGGCTCACAACGCCCCGTCGGCATCCGACGAGGCTAAAACCATAGATCTGAACCCCTTGAGCAAGGGGTTGACTATTGATGATGTGCCCACTCTATCAAAGAGAGCACGTCAGAGGCGATGCCAACGCCTCTCACACCAACTGGCCAAAGCCCTGGAACCAGTTGATGGAATCCGCTATGAGGCGGATCTGAAGTCTAGGAGGCACCAACCACCACAACAGCGAGTGGACAACCCCTCCTCCTTCAAACTAGCGAAGAACGAATGGGTCCGCGTCAAAAGGACCCGATCGACTCTTCAAGAGAGGATTCAGAAACACCGCGTATTGCTTGCACACGCAAGAATTCTTGTGCAAGAGGCTAAGAATTGCAGAATGAAGAAGTGGAAAAGGAGCTACAAAGACTGCACAAAATATGAAGGCCAAAGTCTAAGACGGCGGCCAAAAACATTAAAAAATACGGGTCACTCAAATTCGATCCTCCGGCTTGCGAGACACTCAGATCTGACCCTCCAGCCTGCGGGTTACCCAGATCTGACCTCCAACCCGTGGGTCACTCAGATCCAATCCTCCAGCTCGCGGGTCACCCAGATCTGACCCTCTAGCCCGCAGGTCACCCAGATCCGACCCTCCAGCTTGCGGGTCACCCAGATCCGACTCTCCAGCTCACGGGTCACTAAAACCCGACCCTCCGACCCGTGGGTCACTTAGGTCCGACCCTCAAACCCACAGGTCACTTAGGTTTGACCTATGCCAAGGTCAAGACAGAAGATGTTTTGCACAAGTTTCTTCTATGCCATCGAGTTCCTCACTCCGGTGGAGATCCACGAAAGTGTGGATTTGTCCCGGTTTAAAATAAAGATCACAGATCAACTTGGCCCTACATACGATGATTGAGGCAAAGCTCCGACCAAAGAGCGCTTAGGCCTATTGAATGGATCTCCAGCGGTTTTTCAATCTAGAGGTCGTAGTCGTCCTAAGAAGTGGAGGAGAACGCATGATAGGAAAAGTCCTGTAACTGACCGCATTGGATTGCGTGTCGAAGTCCAAGAGCCTATTGAAGGCCGACGTTCGTGAAAACATAGCCTCAGACAGTTGACTCCTGAAGACGCTAACAAAGCGTGGGATTCCTAGAAGAAAACGTACTCGTCAGACGAGGATGTTACACCTAGGGAGTCGTGCCAACACACGATGGATTGCTCCGATCATCAGACCGATGAGTTGTACTATCAGGCCTGAGATACGAACAAGCCTCGTAGAAGGAATAATCAAGAACCGGACTCACATTATCCGTGTTCCAAAATTATCAAGGCGGTGTTGTCAGAATGTTACTGCTCTAAGGCCGCCCCAAAGAGAGTTTCAGTATTTAAAAGAATCTCCACCAGAATGCCTGAGTTCAAACCAAGGCATTTTCGTATGAAGAGAGCTGTTCTTCAAGATGATGAATTTTCAGAAATATCTGTCAATATGACAGGTAGAGGGAAGTCAACACGACTCTTTAGTCCTGACCAGTTTGCAGGAGTATCCAAATGAATAACTCGATTACGATCGGGAACTAGTAGATGAATGGATTATTAGAGAATGCAAAAGGGACTACCCTCAGATGACGAAACGTCAGATGCTTGCTCAGATGCTGGCTCGGTAATGGCTTCCGATGATACTACATCAAGCACAGGATAATCCTATGAGTCACTCATGAACAACACAGAACAGATGAATAAAATTCTTGAGGATGTTTTTACCAAGCAGAGGGAGAATTTTAAATTTAAAATGGAGATGACTATGCAACAAATGAGGGAAACGCATGACCAACAAATCGCGGCACTGACGAATCAGCAGGGAGAGTTTAGCCATCGTAATAATCCTAACCAAGCTGATAATGATCGGGAAGTGGATGAGAATGCCAACATGAACACCCCTCCTGTCGACAACAATACTAGGGGTGGTCCCTCGGATGATAACAATACGAAGGAAGACCATGTTACTGTAGGCATCAAAAATTGCCTATAGGTCCCTTAGCACAGCTCGACACGGTGATTCAACAAATCAATGAACCATCGAATGACGAGACGACGAGGTCAACAAAGTGCACGCGATCAACGAATGCATTCGCGTGCGGAATCAATCCAACGGTTCGGGGAGTCAACGAGTCGTCCAACCAAGAACGGACTCGAACTAATCGCGATCGTATCAAGATCAGTTTTAGACTCAAACTCAGAAGTGGAATTACTGCCAAATCGGGAATTAATTCAACAAATCGATTCTAGACTAAATCAACCACAAACCGAATCAAGTCCGAACAACGGAGAACCGGAAACAACCGAACGACGAAACGGACAAACACCCGGGGACTCGGCCGAAGCCGAGCCACCCCAGGGTGGCTCGGTGGCCGAGCCACCTCAGGGTGGCTCGGCCAAGGCCGAGCCACCCATGGGTGGCTAGGCCCAGTTCCGTGCACGGGGCACAATAACGAGTGCCTATAAATAGGCCAAGAGGTGTTCATTTTCAGAGGTTGGATTTTGGAGGAGGCGAAGCCCTGCTGGATTGAAGACCCAGATCTAAAAAAGATCTCAACTTTGAAGGCTTGAAGGCTTGGACTTCCAGATCCGGTGCTCGGCGATCGTCAACGCCAAATAAGGCAGGAGTTCGAGAGAATCGGATCTGAGATCTACACGATCACACTCCGGATCTAAGCTTGGTTCTTAGATCCCGAGCATCGAGCGGTTGTTTCCTTGGTGAAATAATCCCTCCCGGCTATTATTCCCTTGGTGGAATAGTACCCGTCATATCGTGTAGATCCGACCGGATCGAGATCACGCGGTGGATCACGGATTAACCCCGGCACAGGCAAAGAACCCACAAAGCGAGTGACCGCATAACAGGAGCTCGCGATTCGTTCGGCAAACAAGGATAAAATTTGTAATCTTTCTTTTTCTTATTTTTGATTTTCATTGTAACCGGATCTTATAAAAAGACCGGATCTTTGTAACTGATAAACAGTTATTGAGATGGCAATGATATCAATGAAGAAAGCAACGATTTTTCCCGCGAACAATCTGGCGACCTCAGTGAGAGCCACCGATCTCGCTGCCGAGATCGGAGCGTCGCAGCCGCGGATCTTGATCCCGGTCGTGGAGGAGGTCGAGTACGAGTTCGACCAGCAGAAGTTCGAGGAGTACGTGTCCTCGTCCGGATCAACCTCCCCCCGCAAGTCCAAGAAGTTCTCCTCCAGGAGAAAAGTTCGTTGGTACGAAGAAGTTGAAGCTACCAACGAAGATCTCGCCCCGCTGGATGCTGAAGCTGCATTGGGTGAGATCTCTCCAATTCCAACCAGGTCAGATCTGCTCTGGCCAAATCTTCCGTTGCCGAGGGCGTAGTGACTCTCTTAAAGAGAGCCCGCCAAAGGCAACGTCAACGCCTTGCGAAACAATTCGCAAAGGCAATGGAGTCTGTTGACGGAGTCCGCTACAAGGCGGAGCTGAAAAACAGAAGAGGCGAACAGCCTCAACAACCGATGAGTGACAGCTATTCCAAGCCACCAATCAACGAATGGGTCCGCGTTAAACGGAACCGCTCGACATTGGAAGAGCGCATTCGCAAGCGTCGCGCGATGTCAGCGCAAGCACGGGCTCAAGTACAAGAAGCCCGTAGAAAGCTTTAGAAGGAGATGGCTAAGAAGCCACCATCAACCCGCAAAGTCTGGAGGTCGAAATCCGAAGCGACGATGCAGGCCAAAGAGCAACCTTTGCAACCTTCGAAGCAGGTTCAACCTCCGGCGAACCAAACGAAATCGCCGGGAAATCCCGCAGGACCATCCCGAAGAAGGAGGTCAGTTTTGGAACGCCTCGGCCCAATTCCCGATGAAAGAGGCAAGGCTCCAGTTCAAGAGCGTTTGGGCCCAATGAAGAAGCCCCGAATGAATCAACATGCTGGGGGTCGTTGTCACTTTCAGCATGACGAGGAGTTCAAGGCTGCTGTGCGCGTCAATTTGCGCATCGAGGTTCGGGAGCCCGTTGAGAATTCACGCCCACAAAGGCGCGTTTCAAGACGCGTGACTCTCAAAAGTCCAAAGAAGGCGATTCATCCTCAGAAGGAAACGTTGTCGTCCGATGACGATGACGTTATACCTGAGAGATCGTACCAACACACGATAGGTTGCTCCGACTTTCATACGGACGAGCTGTACTATTGTGCTGGGGGTACGAGCAGAGCCAGGAAGAGAAGTCCTCATAGGCTCGAAACTCAATGCCCCTGTTCCAAACTCATTCGGGCGGTGTTGTCTGAATGCAGATGCAACAATGCAGTCCCCGAGAGAGTCTCGGTGTTCGAAAGGCTCAGCACTGAAACGTTAAAGCCAAGGCCTAAGCGTTTCCGACGAAGGAGAGCGGTGGTTGAAGACGGAGAATTCCCGAGGGTCACCGCTAATATGACCAACAAGGGGACATTGGCACGGGATGATCTCGAGTCGATTCTGAATGCATCTCGGCATCTAACCCGTTTGCAGTCTGGAGCCATCTCACGAAGAACGTATGGGAGGGTTCGGATAAGACCACCTTCAGAAGATGAGGAATCGGATGCTTGCTCTGCGGTTGTATCTGACAACACTGTATCCAGCGAAGGAGAACCCCACGAGTCATTCATGATAAGCGCGGAACAAGTGGCCAAGATGCTCGAAGAAGCCATGGCCAAACAACAGGAGAGCTTCAGGCTCAAGATGCAGATGGCCATGCAGACTATGAAAGAGATGCATGACCAACAACTCCAGGCACTGAGGAACCAACAAGGTGAATCAAGTCGTCGTAACCAGAACAATCTGGAAGATGAGGACACAGGTGCAAATGAAACTCATAATGCCAATGACCCTCCCATCAACGCAGGGGGTGGTAATGAGGATGCCAACGAAGATACAAGTGAAAACTTGAAGATCAAAAGCCTCGAGAGCAAAATCAATACCTTGATGTCCGCTCAAGAGGTGAAGAAAACGGGCATTCCTTGTCCATACCCAAGAGAGTGGGAATCAATCCCCTATCCGGCGAAGTTCAGTCTAATCAACTTCACACCGTTCGATGGGAAGGGTTCCCCCACTCAGCATTTGATTTATTTCAAATTGCACCTGGGTGTCATCTCTGGTAATGAGCCTCTGATGGTGCGGTCATTCGTTGGCACTCTTCGTGGAGCCGCCTTCGATTGGTATCGTCGCCTCAAGCCAGGAAGCGTGAATAGCTGGGACGACATGGAGACAAAATTCCTCGCTAACTTCTTCGACGACGACACCGAGATATCCATCAGAACGTTGCTCGACGAGAAACAAAAGGACGGGGAACCGGTCGAAACCTTCGTCAAGAAGTTCCGGAACAAAGCAATAAATTGTCGGGACCCGATCACTGAGGAGTTCATTCTCCAGACTTGCCACAACAACCTCGCATTGGACGTGTTGGAAGCAATGGGAACAGCACCGTCCAGCACTTGGAAAGACTTGAAGGTCCGAGGGGAACAAGCCGAACGCTTCCTCCGAAGAAAGAAGGCCGAGAGGAGTCAATCGACGACAAATCCTCCGAACTCGAATCTCGCCTCCCATGGTAAAGGAAAGACACCCGCAACGACTGTCGATGCTAATCAAACATCGCAACAGCAGTCCCGGAGGCAGCAAAAGACTTCGGATTAGAGGCCTCAAAAAGAGTACTCCTTCAAAGACGAAGATGTTCCAGCCATCTTCGAATCGCTCCTTAAAAATAACAAGATCAAGCTACCACCGATCACGAATCAGGAGGAAGCTGATAATACCGCGGATCCGAAGTACTGCGCATACCACAGGAGGATCCTTCATCCTACCAAGGCCTGCTTTACTCTAAAGAATAGTATCCAGACCTTGGTTGAAGCCGGCGTCATAACGCTAGAGTAAGCCAGTCAAGAACGGCGAGACTCCAGTGGGTGCACGAGTATAAACTGTATCCCCTAACTCCGACCGGTATAAGAGTATAAACTGCTTCCTGACACTCCGAAGAGTATACGAGTATAAACTGCTTCTCAATCCTCCGACCGGTATAAGAGGTTAAACTGCTCCCTGATACTCCAATAGGTATATGAGTCTAAACTATTTCCTTTCTTCCACAGGAAGTTCCTGGAGAGTGCCATGCGTGGTATTCTTAAGGATAACCCGATTGTACAGCTGATGCAATGATACACCCAGTTTTGCAAAGAAAGCTGGGGTGGATAATTCATGTAATGGGAAGTTCCCGGAAGAATGTTAAATGTAATATTCTTAGGGATAACCCGGTCATGATGAATCAAGTGATAAACACTAAACTCCTAATTTCCGAACACTCTTTTGCTGAGATGAAATCCGATCACTTCATTGGATCAATTTTCCCTCACAAAACTCTCATTGGTGTTTGGCAACTCATAGTCTCCACCACAGAATCCCCCACCGATCAAACCAATTGACGGTGGGATCACCAAAATTCTTTCCTTCGCTATGTTCGTGCACTCAATACTTTCATTGTTAGAGTCCGGATATAATGTTTAGAATTTTAATTTATCAATCATTGACGAATTGTCAAGACCCTTTGTGTTACGTCCTTATCACTTAACATCAAGAACCCCTTTGAGTGATTTGTACGAATCAACATTCCTACAGTGATTCGTACTCTCACTCTCACTTTCCACTTGGTCAAACCTTCCTACAGTTAGGACCAAAACCAAAACCCCCTCTCGATTCCTTCAATGAACGAGAGGCCCACAAATTGAACGGTCAAACCTTCCTACAGTTAGGATCGTCTCAAATCTCCCATTTGGTCAAACCTTCCTACAGTTAGGACCAAAACCAAAATCCCCTCTCGATTCCTCCAATGAACGAGAGGTCCACTTTCAAATCGAGTGATCAAACCTTCCTACAGTTAGGGTCATCTCAAACTCCCGCTTGGTCAAACCTTCCTATAGTTAGGGCCAAAACCATGATTAACTCTCGATAAACAAGAAATCCATCTTTAGTTCGGTAATCAAACCTTCCGACAGTTAGGGTTATCCGAATCTTTTCGATTCTCGGAGTGGAGATCCCACTCTTAGTTTCACCTTTCCGGATTCTGGGGGTGGAGATCCCACCTCAAGTCTCCTTTCCTTGTTCGGGGAATAGAATATAAAATTCTTCCTTCCCACACCAACCTTTTCCTAAAATTTATCAATTTAGGATTCATCCTAGGAAGTTTATCCCGAATCCTAAGCAGGGATAAGTCTGCGCCTAACACGCGCTACCGGTTTAGTCTTTTTCCGATTGAAAAAGACACCAGAGTTCGATTCTGGGGTATTTTATCCTGAAACCTAAGCAAGGATAAGTTCGCGCTTAACACGCGCTGCCGGTTAGTTCTTGACCGTTAAAAAGAACATCCGTCCGCATATTCAACATTGTGGCAGGTTGTTATTAATAACACCGAAATCCATGCCTTACACGTATGGAGAATTTCATCCTGAATCCTAAGAAAGGATAAGTCGACGCCTAACACACGTCGCCGGTTTAGTCTTTTTCCGATTGAAAAAGACACCAGAGTTCAATTTTGGGGTATTTTATCCCGAAGCCTAAGTAGGGATAAGTCAGCGCCTCACACGCGTCGCTGGGTAGCCTATTCCCATAACAATGGCGAAGTCTATGTAT
>BQKN01064444.1:247417-269559 GCA_022839385.1 Asparagus kiusianus | reverse complement strand
CATAACAATGGCGAAGTCTATGTATTCGACATCATAGCACAAAGTCTAAAGGAGTTCATTCCTTTAGCACAACGTCACATGCGGAACGGATTTAGACAATCCGCATGTAAGCCCGATTCAAACGGTAATCGGTAAGAGCACGTCAAATCCGTTGAAGGCTGAGGATTTGCCAAAAATCCTAAGTCAACGTCTCATACACGTTGCTGTTTAGTCTTTTCATAGGAGAAAGACGAAGTCTACGTATTCAATATCATAGCACTAAAAGGGTTAACTCTTTTAGCTTAACGTCACATGCGGAACGGATTTAAACAATCCGTATGCTAGCCCGACTCAAACGGTAGTCGGTAAAGGCTTATCAAATCCGTTGATGGCTGAGAATTTGCCAAAAATTCTATAAGTACGAGTCATTGACGCATCAATTCTATGGATTGGTCTCGTGACTCGAGTATCCGCCACGCTCCAATACCTTAAGAGCTTAAACTGTGTATACTCCAGCAGACGTACGAGTATAAACTGTGTCAAACGTCGAACAGCGCATTACAATGAAGCCTGGACGCCGGACAACGCGTCGCAATGAAGCTCAAACGCCGGACGACGCCATCAATTGATGATCAGTTCTATGTTGAAGCAACCAACTCGAGCTAAAAAATCAAGAAATCAAGAATCGACTTCAAGTTCAAATTCCAACAACGGTCAGACAATAAATGCAGCACCGGAACCCTTACAGACGTTCGACAAAGCACCGAATAGCCTGAAGGAATTGAAGGAATCCAGAACAGAAGCCATTCCAAAGTCCCGCTACGCCGACTATAGGTTGGGACAATCACATCCAAAGTATTCCAGACTCTTCTATAAAAAAACGAGACTGAAATACTTTGGAGGGGGTATCTGTAGGCATCAAAAATTGCCTATAGGTCCCTTAGCACAGCTCGACACGGTGATTCAACAAATCAACGAACCATCGAATGACGAGGCGACGAGGTTAACAAAGTGCACGCGATCAACGAATGCATTCGCGTGCGGAATCAATCCAACGGTTCGGGGAGTCAACGAGTCGTCTAACCAAGAACGGACTCGAACGAATCGCGATCGTATCAAGATCAGTTTCGGACTCAAACTCAAAAGTGGAATTACTGCCAAATCGGGAATTAATTCAACAAATCGATTCCAGACTAAATCAACCACAAACCGAATCAAGTCCGAACAACGGAGAACCGGAAACAACCGAACGACGAAACGGACAAACACTCGGGGACTCGGCCGAAGCCGAGCCACCCCAGGGTGGCTCGGCCCAAGCCGAGCCACCCTGAGGTGGCTCGGTGGCCGAGCCACCTCAGGGTGGCTCGGCCCTAGGCCCAGTTCCGTGCACGGGGCACAATAACGAGTGCCTATAAATAGGCCAAGAGGTGTTCATTTTCAGAGGTTGGATTTTGGAGGAGGCGAAGCCCTGCTGGATTGAAGACTCAGATCTAAAAAAGATCTCAACTTTGAAGGCTTGAAGGCTTGGACTTCCAGATCCGGTGCTCGGCGATCGTCAACGCCAAATAAGGCAGGAGTTCGAGAGAATCGGATCTGAGATCTACACGATCACACTCCGGATCTAAGCTTGGTTCTTAGATCCCGAGCATCGAGCGGTTGTTTCCTTGGTGAAACAATCCCTCCTGGCTATTATTCCCTTGGTGGAATAGTACCCGTCATATCGTGTAGATCCGACCGGATCGAGATCACGCGGTGGTCCACGGATTAACCCCGGCGCAGGCAAAGAACCCACAAAGCGAGTGACCGCATAACAGGAGCTCGCGATTCGTTCGGCAAACAAGGATAAAATTTGTAATCTTTCTTTTTCTTATTTTTGATTTTTATTGTAACCGGATCTTATAAAAAGACCGGATCTTTGTAACCGATAAACAGTTATTGAGATGGCAATGATATCAATGAAGAAAGCAACGATTTTTCCCGCGAACAGTTACTTCTCCCCAAAATCACCCGAAGAAAGATTCGAGCAAGGATAAGAAGATGAGGGATTTGGAGAGCAAAATCAATGCGTTGATGAGTGCTCAGGAAGTAAAATGGTTCGGAATACCGCGCCCATACCTAATAGAGTGGGAATCAATTCCGTATCCGAAAAAGTTTAATTTAATCAATTTCACGCTGTTTATAGAAAGGGTTCCCCCACACAGCACTTAATATACTTTAAGTCTCACTTGGAAATAATCTTCGGGAATGAACCTCTGATGGTACGGTCATTCATCGGCACTCTTCGCGGACCAGCCTTCAATTGGTATCGCTGCCTCAAACCGGGGAGTATTAGCAGTTAGGATGACATGGAGGACATGTTTCTCACAAATTTCTTCGATGACGACACAAAGGTCTCAATCGGAATGTTATTTGATGAGAAGTAAAAGGACGGAGAGTTGGTTGAAAATTTTATCAAACGATTCTAGAACAAAGCCATAAATTATAGGGATCCAATCAGTAAGGACTTCATCTTTGAAACTTGCCACAACAATCTTTCGTTGGATATCCTCGAAGCTATGGGAATGGCACCATCCAAAACCTGGAAGGATTTGAAGGTCCGAGGAGAATGAGCCGAATGTTTCCTCAAGAAAAAAAGGCTGAAAGATGTCAAAGACAACAAATGCTCCACAACAGAATTTGTCCCTCAAGGTAAAGGAAAAGCGCAAGCGAACGTAGTGGATGCAAATCAAACCTTTGAAGTGCAATCGTAACCCCAACAACAGCAGCAAAAGGCTCCTCAGTAGTCACAGTGGCAACAACAACCTCAGAAACAAAAGACTTCGGAACCGAAATTCCCAAAGGTCTACTCGTTTAAAGAAGACGAAGTTCCTAGTATTTTCAAATACCTTGTAGAGATCAACTAGATTAAGTTACCTCCGATCTAAGATCAGAAAGATGCTAAAAGGGTTAATGACCCAAAGTATTATGCGTTTCACAAACCAGTTCATCACCCTACCAAGTCGTGTTACGCCTTCAAAGACAAAATCCAAGCTTTGATCGATGTTGGGGTCATCACGATGAAACAATCTAAGGAGAAGAAGGTGGGTGCGAACGTAGTGTTGATCAGCTTCGGATCCGTTCCTTTGGACTGGTTTCAGCTTGAAACCATAAAGAACGTAGCTGTGAAGACCGTCAATGACGATCCTCATAAACAACGCTAGAAGGGACTTGTGCCACACATGACACCAAATGGTGAGATTCTCTGGGTTCACCTCGACCTGATTGAAGATGGACAATGGGCAGGATCGTCATCCAAAAGGAAATTAAAGGAGAAAGAAAAGTCTTGTTACGTAGTCGTAGCCGTTCCAGAAGGAGATGATGAAAGTATCCCTACTTTCCCGATATCCGAAGATGAGCAAGAGGTCTTTGCTACCAGGAGTGGGAATGAATACCACTTCAAATACCCAGATGCCTCTGAATAGTTAGCTGAATAGGGGGTGACAAAAGCTATTCCCTCCAAGACATTAGCGGATATAGGGATGGTCACAACTCCCTCGGCACCCGTAGTTGCGGAGAGAACTCAACAAAAACAGAAAGGGAAAGAGCCCTTATACCAAGAGGTTCAGAATCCGAAGCAGTCTCGATTCAATCAACCGATTAGAGGAGATAAACCGGGGAGCTCGAGTACTCCGCATCGCTTTGATATTATGGCGCAATTAGCTAATATACCGGCTAGGTTAACCTTATATGAGCTACTGCGTCTTTCAAAAGACACAAGAAAAGCACTACAAGAAGGCTTGGCCAATTCTGAAGTTTTCTTGACTCAGATCAAGCCATCTCCTGAAGAACCAGAGCCGCCAGTCCAACATTGTAATCTCACGGCACACCACTTTTCCTACATTTCCTTCACTAAAGAGGACATGCAGACGAAGAATTCAAAGCATGATCAGCCCTTGTATTTTACTGGGCACATTGGCTCTAGCGTGGTCAACCGGATCCAAGTTGATCCGGGTTCTGCTATTAGCATCATGTCACTCCGATTGATGTATAATCTCGGAATACTAGCTAGTAAGCTAGCCTCCACAGGCACTACGATCTACGGATTCAATACCAATGGGTCCAGACCATTAGGTAAAATCCGAGTAAAGTGCCAGATTGGAGATATGAAGTCGGAAGTCACATGTTATGTGATTGACGTAGAGACTTCCTATAACCTATGACGATCCTGAATCCACGGTAACGTTATAGTCCCCTCTACTCTTCATCAATGTCTCAAATATGTAGACACTAATAATGAAGTTAAGACGGTGGTCGCGGATAAGCAACCGTTTAAGGGGTTGGAAAATTATTTTACCGACTCCCTTCTCTACGGCGCCGAATCCGATACTGAACCATCAGCCCAATGTACGAACAGTGGGAAAAAGGTAGATACCGAAGTTGGGTTCGATTACGATGGAGGTTTTGTACTTAATGACATTGTACCCATTGTAATCAATCTTGACGATGAAGAGTCATCGGAAAGTAGTTGTAATTGGTAACTTACCGAAGAAATAGCAATAAATAATGATTTAGAGTACTCGTTGTGTCTTGATAACATTATGAAAGAGTTATTCGACAACCCTGATTTGCATGTACCGCTTCAATCGTCTAGCATGATGAAGAGGCATGTTCAAGATTCGTTCGGAACAACGCTCGTCATTCCTGAAAAAACAGGGGGTGAAAAAGAAGTCATTTATGATAAAGGGAAGGAATTTTCAATACCAGATCACTTCTTGGAAGAAGATGAGGATGATGATAAACCGGCCCCTCATTTATTCAGAGAAGACACAAAAGCACCTAATCTCATGGAGAGATACAGATATAACTTCGCACTCGGAGAGGGTCTCTGTTTTGGTCGAGGTCCACGAGTTCCACCTCGTATAACCTAAGTACCAAAAGGGAAACCTAATAACTATTATAGTCACAGAAGAGGTTTAGGCCATCTCTCCTCTTCCGAGGACGAGTGTTGTTAGCAGGTCATTAATCAAATTGCTAATAAGGGTAAAGATGGATATTCTTCCGATTCTTCAGCCTGGGACTCCGACGCTAGTCTTGGGGATATGTTCAAAAGGCTAATGTCGAATATGGCTATGGTCGACCCTACCATAATAGAGGAAGATGACCAAATGCTAACTTGGGAAGACCCTTGGGTTCATCATCTGAATATACAATACAGTGATAGATTTGAACAAAGGGAACCCCCTATCGAGGACCAAGCAAGTAATACAGGTGAATATAGGCAATGAGGATAATCCAAAACCGATATTCATCAGCGGTAGCCTCCCGCCAAGTGAGAAAGAAGAGATAATTACCTTCATCAGGGAGTACATCGATGTTTTTGCTTGGAACTATGAGGATATGCCAGGGCTCGATCCAAATGTGGCAATGCATCGCCTCAATATTAAGTCAGATGTCAAACTTGTCAAATAGTAACAAAGATGGTTTCGTCCACAAATTATGGAGGCAATCGAGTCCAAAGTTAAAAAGCTTATCGACTCGGGTTTTGTCAGGGAAGAGCAACATCCTGAATGGCTCGCCAATATTGTCCTGGTCCTTAAGAAGAATGGGAAAATCAGGATTTGTATCGACTTTAGAGACCTTAACACCGCCTGCCCGAAAGATGATTTTCCTCTTCCCATCACTGATGTTATCATCGACAATACGTGTGGATTCGAGAGGATGTCCTTCATGGATTTATTTTCTGGTTATAATCAGATAAAGATGCATCCAGATGATGAAAATCATACCGTGTTTAAAACACCCCTCAGTGTTTTCTATTACATAGTTATGCCCTTCGGCTTAAAGAACGCAGGTGCCACATATTAGAGAGCCATGTCAAAGATTTTCCGAGAGCATCTCTGAAAGACTGTCGAATGCTATGTAGACGATCTAGTCGTGATAAGTAGTGATAAGAATGATCATATTAAAGACTTGAAAATGATGTTTGACCTGATGCGGACTCACCAATTGAAGATGAATCCCACAAAATCTTTCCTCGGAATGTCCAGCGAAAAATTCCTTAGATTTATCGTCACCACCAAGGGTATTCACATCGACCTAGATAAAGTGAAGGCAATTAACGAGCTGCAACCCCCGAGAAACCTTAAAGAACTCAGAGGATTACAAGGACGGTTGGCTTATATCCGTTGGTTCATCTCGAACCTTTTAGGAAAATACCAACCATTCTCCAGTCTTACAAAGAAGGGCGTATCATTCGTTTGGGACCACGCTTGTCAAAAATCGTTTGAGGATATCAAAGAATATCTCTCAAAACCTCCTGTACTCGTTGCACCGAAATCAGGCAAACCATTCTTAATATATGTCAAGGCGATGAGCCACTCGTTAAGTGCATTACTTGCACAAGACGATGACAATGGTCACGAACAGGCAGTATATTACTTGAGTCAGACCCTTGTAGATGCCGAATCTCTGTATCCAATGATTGAAAGGGAGTGTCTTGCCTTGGTGTTCACAATCCAAAAAATGAGGCACTACTTGGTCGGACAGACTATCTACATCATCTCCAATGTTAACCCGGTCAGAATATTCATGACACAGCCTGCTTTCATGAATTGGCGACTAGCAAAATGAGCCTTGCTTCTGTCCCAATATGACCTACACTTTAAGCAACAAAAGTCGGTCAAAGGCCAAGCTATTTTTGATCTCCTGGCGGCTAACCCATTTACGGATACCGCCGAGATGTACGATGACCTGCCAGATGAAACCCACGAAGCCAACATAACTTCTATCAACAGGTGTGGCATTTTTACTTCGATGGTACTTCTCGAGCAATTAATGTAGCAAGTGCTTCTGGATGTTCTAAGATTTCCTCCGAAGTGGGAGTTGTCTTAGTTTCCCCAGGAAAACTTGTGATACCTTAGGCCTATTCACTAACCGAGCCGTGTTCAAACAACGTGGCTGAGTATAATGCGCTACTCATCGGACTTAGTTTCGCTAAAGAACTAGGGGTCGAATACCTTGAAGCTTTTGGTGACTCTCAACTGATAGTTAAACAAGTTCAGGAAGAGTTTGAGGTCAGAAATCAAGATTTGATACCATACCATAAAGTGCCTGTTGAGATGGCGGAATCATTCGAAGGATTCTTTATCTAATACATTCCGCGCTTACAGAACACGTACGCAGATGCGTTGGCAGCATTAGCCGTGTCCCTGGCATAGCCTCCTGAAATGGAACAGTTCGTTACGGTGAGAACTCACCAGCTCTTCGTACCAATCTACGATGTAGATGACAAAGAGGAGGGTATTAAAGAAGTACATTCAACTCAAGTTGAGTTTGAACCCCGAGACTAGCGTTTCCCTATCATAGACTCTGTCCTGCACGGGATTTTACCAGAAGATGTGAAGGAAAGAGACTCGATCCGACGCAGAGCACCGAGATTCTACTATAACACAGAGAGTCGAATGCTATATCGTCGGGGGTATGATGGTTTACTACTATGTTTTCTATCCACTAAAGAGGCAGAAGAAGTCCTTAGGGAGACGCACGAAGGGGTTTGTAGTGCACACCAACCTAGACCCAAGCTTTATGACCGCATCAGAAGAATGAGATATTTCTGGCCTACCATGATAAAAAATGCAGTCGCATATGCCTGAAAGTGTCACGCGTGTCAAGTGCACGCGAATTATATGCACTAACCCCCAGAGCATCTGCATCCTTCGGCTACATCATAGCCTTTTTAGACTTGGGGAATGGATGTTGTTGGTCCTATAAATCCCCGTCGGTCAAAAGTGATCGATTCATTCTAGCAATTACCGATTATTTCTCCAAATAGGCTGAAGCGATTCCGCTCAAAGAAGTGAAGACGAACAACATGTTGCGTTCATTAAGCACCATATTATCTACCGGTATGGTGTCCCAAGGCGAATCATACATGACAATGGTCCTCAGTTTGTCGGTAATGCATTCATCAAATTTTGCGAGAAGTTCAAAATCCAAGACATTTCGTCAACAGCTTACAATCCCACAACAAATGGATTAGCTGAAGCCTTTAACAAGACTATCATCAAGCTTTTATCAAAACTCGTAAAGACTAATAAACAAGATTGGAATGATAAACTTGGCAAAGCGCTATGGGCCTAACGCACCACAGTTCGTACGCCTACTGGTGCAACCCCATATTCTTTGGTGTACGGGTGTGAAGCAGTCCTTCCATTGAAAATTCAAATTCCATCTCTTCGAATCGCTCTCACAACCCAGATGACCACCGAAGAGCAACATCAGAAACGTCTCGAAGAACTCAAAATACTCGACAAAAAATGTTTGGAAGCTCAACAACACATTGAGTTCTACCAAGCCAGAATTTCCCGAGCCTTTGATAAAAAGGTTCGTCAACGGAGCTTTAAAGAAGGGGACTTGGTCGTAGCTGTCCGACGGCCAATGATCATTAATTCCAAGAAGAAAGGCAAGTTTAAGCCCAAATAGGAAGGACCATTTGTGGTAGAGATAGTCTATTCAAACGGCACATATCGCCTTATTACAAAGGAAGGCGTCCGGCTCATGATGCCGTTAAATGGCAAGTTCCTGAAAAAGTACTATCCTTAGTACTTTTAGGATAACCAATATATCGGAAAGTTCCCAGAAGAATACTACGTGTGGTATTCTTAGGGATAACCCATTTGCTATAAAATTAGTAAATAAGAAATCCACACTTGGACTCTGAATATATTCAAAGTTAAAGCGTGTTTTATTATTGATATCGAATTCACCAATTCTCATGAATTCTTTTGTTGAGATAAGATTTGATCATTTTTGACAGATCAATCTTTCCTCATAACATCCCCCACTGATCAAATCAATTGACGGTGGGCCCACCAAAATTTCTATCTGCCAATTCTTGATAATTTTTAAAACTTGACGTGTTAAGTCCTAATCACTTAACGTCAAAATCCTCCATCGAGTAATTAGTACAAGTCAGTATTCCTATTGCTATCTGTATTCCACTCTCATTGCTTTCAGGTCAAACCTATAAAAGTTAGGGCCAAAGCCAGATTCCCCTCTCGATTCCTTCCAAATGAGAGGTTCACTTTCAAATTGAGCAATCAAACCTATAAAAGTTAGGATTGCCTCCAACCTCACTTGGTCAAACCTGTAGGTAGTTAGGACCAAGATCGAGTCATCCCTTTCGATAAATGAAAGACTTCTATCTTTTTCTTTTCAGCCAAACCTATAAAAATTAGGGTCAAAATCGGAATTTCACCTCAATAAATAAGAAACTCTTTCTTGGATCAAGCAATCAATCCTATAAAAGTTAGGGTTGCTTGAATCTTTTCGATTCTCAGAGTGGAGATCCCACTCCTAGTTTTACCTTTCTGGATTTTGGGGTGGAGATCCCATCTCGAGTCCCCTTTCCAACTGGAGATAGAATATAAAATTCTTCCTCTTCAGTGTTGGGAAATAGAATATAAAATTCTTCCTCTTCTAATTTAGGTTCGTCTTTACCCTAAAAAAGACCTGGGGACAGAATATAAAATTATTCCTCTCCAGCATCGGGTTCGTCTTTACCCTGAGAAAAGACACAATTCTCAACTTCAAAGCCGTGCACTTCATGCATGGGGAATTTTATCTCGACTCCTAAATAGAGATAAGCTTACGCCTAACACGCGTTGCCGGTTTAGTCTTTCACCGAGTGAAAAAGACATCAGAATACGAGTCTGGGGACTTTTATCCCGAATCCTAAATAGGAATGAGTCAGCACCTAATACGCGTTGCCGGGTGTCATATTCCCGTAAGAAATGGTGAAGTCTATGTATTCAAAATCATAGCACTAAGTCTAAGAGAGTTAATTTTTTAGCATAATGTTACATGTGAAACGGGTTTTAATAATTCACATGCTAGCCCGATTCAAACGGTAGTCGGTAAAGGCATATCAAATCCGTTAAAGGCTGAAGGTTTGGCAAAAATCCTAAGTCTACGTCTAACACACGTCGTCGGTTTAGTCTTTTACTGATTGAAGGAGATACCAGAGTCTAAGTCAGGGGAATTTTATCCCGAAGCCTAAGTAGGGATAAGTCAGTGCCTAACACGTGTTGCCAGATGTCATATTACCATAAGAAATGGTAAAGTCTATGTATTCAAAATCATAGCATCAAGTCTAAGATAATTAACTCTCTTAGCACAACGTTACTTGTGAAACGGATCTTAATAATTCACATGCTAGCCCGACTCAAACGGTAGTCGGTAAAGGCTCATCAAAATTCATACCCGCAGAGGAACCAGTTTCGATGACCGATTCGATAGCATCTCGACAAGTTTGTTCCGACAACATCTCGTCGAGCAACCTGTTGCCAGGACCCAAAGAATATTGTATGAGATCAGATAAAGGAGTGTCGGCTGCATTGTGAAGGGTTCCTTTATCACTTGGGACTTCCATCGAAATGTCTATAGAAAATTCTAAGTGTTAAAACACGGAAAGGAAAGTTAAAAATTAACAATGAAAGGGGATTAAAATTACCTCTGGTGGTAATAGCATGCTCTTCGGTCTCAACATCAGCAATGGCCTCTTGTAATATTTCTAAAAGAGTCAGAAGCATATAAGCAATTAGAGGAAGGACGAACTCTGAGTCGTTTAATACTCGAGATTGCCATCTAAAATGTGTACTAGCGGTAATAGGAGTACCTGGGCTAGCAATCAATGTAGGCAAATCAGTTCCTACAGTGCTACCTTCGCCGGTGTTAGGGGCCACACTTATTTCAGTACCCGCCAAATCCTGACCCACAGCCTCATCTGCTTGTGGCACAAAGCATGAACCTCCAAAAAAGTCTAAGTCGGGAGAAGGGGGGTTGTACATCATTGAATCTTCATCACGACCCTCTAGAATAGAAAATCTGCTAAGTTTAAAGCTTGGTAGAAGAAAAGAGTGAAAAGATGACAAGAGTTGGAACATTACCTTCCCCACCAATGGGTGCATCGCCGGCCACCTCCGTTTGAGAAGCCTGAGGTTTAGCATAACGCTTAATGGTCAACTTCGTCTTTTTGTAGGTCGGACCTTTTTAAGATCCACAGCTCTGTCCTGTGTTGATGTGGCACACGGCTCAATATGCGATCCTGCTTGAGTTATGGCCCAAGATCGAGCACGAGTGACGAGGCTACTTCTCTCCTCTTCCCCTTGAAACCTACATCTGAAAGTTCAATCGTCATTCTATTATAAGTAGGCAAAATTCTCTACTTCTTTCGAGCTTTAAGTCGGCAAGCCCGATCAGCTATCGATAAATCCTATAGCTCTTTATAAAAAGACTCAGACAAACCTGCTGCGTGTTCCTCAAAGTCGTTGTTGACCCCCATAGCACCACCATCAACAATTTCATCCTCTTTGGAAGTCTCCTCGTCGGAAGCAAACTATCCCTCTTCTACTTCCTCCACTTTTTGCTTACCCTAGCCCGAGGGACCAGCAAGCTTACTATCACGCATCCTTCGTTCTTACAGATTTTCTCGAACCATCCTCTCAGCAATACGTGACGCAGCTTTAGCCATCAGCTCCTCAATTGACCTCAGAGGGATGGGTTCATTAGCAACCATAATCCACTTACAACATAGATATGTGAGCTCTAAGTGGCGGTCAGTATTCGGAAGACTGAATTTGGCACCGATGCAGCCCGTCATATTCTACAGCCAAGCACAAGTGCCCTCCACTAGCCCGCCACGAGTATGAAACCGGCGGTTCGGATTCCCAATGTATAATTGGTCATATCCGAATTGACGGGCAAATTAACATGGCAGATAAGGCTCTAAATAGCAGCGCTCCTTCACTCGAAAAATGAGGTGGCCTGGCCTTATGTTCATGAGCCATCTAAAACAGCCAACTTCGAGAGAGGTTCGGTCAATTCCAGGCGCTCCTACATCGGTAAGCATCCTACCATATTGGCTGGCAAATCAAGGAAGGCATGGATTAACTACCCAACCCTTGTGCATATACAAGATCTTCCTAACTTCTGAGAAGTCCTGAGCTTTCCATCGACACTCCTCGTATAGTTGTAGCAAAGGAGTGGAAAGATCTGCATTAGTAGGAGGCGACATCAAATCGGGGCGATGAAGAACCAGCCACCCCATTAAATAGGTGTAAGGGAGCTCTGCCTTCGCTGTAGGGATCTTCGCGGATGGGGTCTCCTCAGTTTGAGTAAAAGCTGTAACCATTTGACAAAGCCCGCGATGAATGCCGATAATCATTGCCGGTAAAAGAGATAAGCTCCTTCTATAGGCAAGCTGGACAGCGGGAAATAACACTTCTATCAGCATGGCATCCGAATTCTGATATGGCACCAAGCACTTCTTCAACCAGAGCGCGATATAACCGGCCAACAAAGTCTTAGGGTGGATCGATTTCTCCGCTTGCAACAAGAAGGTCTTGAACTTAGTTCCAGCACAAAATCTACCTTGGGCACTCGCAATGGTCCAAGATCGAGCGTCGTATTTTTCAGCCAATTTGTTGATCTTCGAAGGAGTTAGTAGTTTCAGCTCACAAACAGCTTATTTGGTTTTCTCCAAATTCTTGAATAGGTAACATGAGAATTGCTTCAAGCTTATTTGAGGAGACTTTTTCTTCGCAACTGGATTAGTTCCGGCTAAAGCAATCTGATAATGACACATGAGTTCCCATAACGTGTCGTATCGAGCGGGTTTATGGATTTTCAATTGATGTAGCTCTCGGTTGGAGGAAAAATATTCCTGATACAGCATATCTCTCATTTGTAATCTGAAGACTTTATGCATCTCATGGAAGAGTAGTCCTAATTCGCCATTCCGAGTAAGAAAGGTGTTCGTATCTGGATTGTACAGCTCTATTAATCCTATGAAATGGAGAGCATTCACTGGTAATCCGTATTGAGTGGTGCGAATAGCTTCATACAATCTTATCAACCTTAATTCAGGACTCCACCGGTGGAGGATATAACCTGTCATCCGGCCCCACCATGCTTTGTCTGAAGAATGAGACTAACCAAAGCACCAGTAATTTTCTATAGGTAGCTCTCGCCCTAGCTCAGCAAGGCGATTCCTAACGGTGCGAGCTATTATAGGTAATTCCCCTTTAGGCAGGTCCTCCAATCCCATCACACCAGGGTGTAACCCTGTAATGTGTTTTCTGCCACTAGAACCCGGGAGTGAATGGTTGGTGACATATCCACAAGGGATGTTGGTGTGTTCTTCTGTCAAGGTCCATGGCATCTGTCGCGTCACCGCTTGCCCTCGCAATTCTGTTAGCGAATGATGATGAGCGAATGGAGGAAGATATAAGCACGTTGTGCCGTCACTGTGTAACCATCACTCATCTTCGAGGTTTATGACGTCTGGATCCGTCACGGAATCGCCGAACATGTAATGTGTCTTCCTTAAAGGATGAGCAGGATCCGTATCCTCAGCAAACAGCGCATCTGTAATTAACTGGCACGTGATGCGACGACCCCCTCCCGTACTAACTTAGAGAGTTCATCTGGGAGGTCTAAAGCAAATTGAGAAGTGGACGGGATCGACACCGAGTTATCAACAGCAGTGTAGTATCTACTCCTATGGCCATCTATCTCGAATTGAGAAAACGGCATTGTAGGGTATTCAACTGAAATGAATAATGCGTATTTGTTAAACGCAGTGATGAAGAAATGTCAAGGCGACACAGGGCGTTAAACTCTTTTCACTAATCCATGAGATAGAGTCACTACCTTGTAATTGGCGAGACGATTTTAACTGTATTACGAATACACAAGATAATGTACATTATCGTACGAATAGCTTGGTAACATACCTTATCTTACGGAATGTAATACGGTAAAAAATCACCTCATATTGCCTTAAGATGCATTTTGACCAAGCAAAACGTATCCGATAAGTATCCACCCCCACAAAGGAGGATATCATCTCTTCCCAATTGTCTCACCAAGGAGAACAGAGCGAGGATGTAATATAGAAGTGACCACCCCCACAAAGGAGGATATCAGCTCTTCCTGATTGCCTCACTAAGGAGGACAGAGAGGGGATGCAATATGCAATATGATAGGGTAAAAGTCGAATTCATAAGCAGGAAATTACAAGGGCTTACCGATGAAAGATGGACGCTCCCTCTCGGGCGACTGAGTAGCTGAGCTGGTTCTTGGGAGGCGTGATCTCCTCATCGACATAACTAATCTGCAATGAGGACTAACGATTCAATTATTCAGAGAAATTGGGAAGTATAACATTAAAAAAGGAAATTGTGAATCTTTGATTGAAATTCTAAAAAATGGAATTTTTTAGTAGAAGGTCCAATTAAACCTATGCAACATTCTCAATTCAAGTTAAAATGAGAGGAAAATCAAATATACAAGTCAAGCGAATTAAGCGCCTTATACATAGCTCACATCCATAATCGAGCATGAAATTTCGAAAGGAAAAATCAAGTTGAGGGTCGCAAAGTCAAACATAGGGTCTCGACCACGTCGACATACTGATTCACAAGCACACAAAATCATCCGAAATTAGAGCATGGATATTAAATTGAGTTCCAGAATCAATGGGTATGGACAAGAATTAAATGATACCAAGCTATTGGTACAACCAAGCATCCTAAAGGCTTAATGTTGACAAGAATTCAAGATCAAGCTTCATACAAGCGTCAATTCATATTCAAGATTCAGTTCATCAACTTCAAGACTAACAAAGTTCAAAACTCAACAAATTAAAAAAAGTAATTGTGGTCATACATGAAGTCACAATCAAGGATCAAGGCTTTGATATTTTACCTAAATTAAGAATTCGGTTTGGTTTCTATAACACAACTATGTTTAGCGAATTCCTACACAAGTCGAGCGAGTTCAATTATCAACATCAACCAAGCCCATATATAAGTTCGGATTCGAATCATTCGACCATATACAAGTTCGGATTCAAATCATTCGACAACCTACAAGTTCAAATTCAAATTATTCGACCACATACAAGTTCGGATTCAAGTCATACACAAGTTTAGTTGTATACAGGAATTCGGTCATGTACAAGTTGTCATTAAACATCAACCAAGAAGAAATTCGGCCGTCATCAACCATGAAGAGGAAATTTCGGCCAACCTCTCAAACAACAAACCCAAATTTTGGTTTTCCCCTAAAATCAAAGGATTAGGGCTTCAATTACCAAGTTATGCATGCAACCAAAGTCAAAAATTCGGCCATCAATAAGCCCAAATGCCAATTTTAGTTTTTCCCCAAAACTCAAGAACTAGGGTTTCAACTATCAATTTGAAACTCAAAGAATGCAACTAAAATTGAAAGCTTGGGTTATGGAGCTTACCTGAAACCGAGGTAGATGAAGGATGAGCTTGGCCAAAAGAACCCCCAAATGCTTGAGCTCAATGAGTAGCCGAAACCCTAGTTGAGAGTCCTCTCCTTTTGTTGAAATTGGAAGAAAAGAGGAAGAAGGAAATGAGGGATTTAAGGGCACGAGCTTCGATCTTGTTTGGAATTCTTGAGGAAGAAGAACTCTTGAAGAGCTAGGACTTAGGGAAGAAGAAGACCGAAAGAAGAAGTAGGAGATGAGATGCTGAAAACCGAAAAATTAGAGAAAGAAAGGAGAGTTGGGACTTAAGTCTCCTTTGTGCCCAACCCGACCTGCTATTACGCGGGTCGGATCACCGCCCGACCCGTGAGCACATGGGTCGGATCAAATCCGACTCGCGTGCGCGGGTCAGACTTGATCCGACCTGCGTTCTTGTAGGTCGGATCGATCTGACCCGCGTTCGCGCGGGTCAGATCCGATTCGGCGTCCGTTTTATTGCATTCCCGCCCGCTTTCGTCCACTTTCGTAATGTTCGCGACATTTTCGCCTATTTTCAGAATATTCAGGATCCATTTTCATATTTCTGGGTGGCTTCACTGATTTTTTGCCCACTTTTGGGATATTCGAGACCCACTTTCACACTCCAACGGGTATACGAGTTTAAACTGATTTTTATTTTTGATGGGAAGTTCCTAGAGAATATTATGTATAATAATTCTTAAGGATAACCTGGCAACCTCCAACGGGTACACGAGATTAAACTGATTCTCGAAACTTCAAGGAGTATACGAGTATAAATTAGTTGTCCTCAGGTTAACACTAAACCCTAAGGTCAATGTCGGTCAATGCGTAATTCTAGGTCAACACCGATCAACATGTTGCGATGAGAGTCGACGCCAATCAAAACTAAACCCTAAGGTTAACATCGGTCAACGTGTAGTCCTAGGTCAACGCCGGTCAACATGTTATGATGAGAGTCGATGCCGATCGAAACTAAACACTAAGGTCAACGCCGGTCAATGCGAAATTCTAGGTCAACACCGGTCAACGCGTTGCGATGAAAGTCGACGCCGATTGAAACTAAACCTTAAGGTCTACACCGGTCAACGCATAGCCCTAGGTCAACACCGGTCAACGTGTTACGATAAGAGTCGACACCGATCGAAACTAAACCCTAAGGTCAACGCCAGTTAATGCGTAGCCCTAGGTGAACGCCGGTCAACACGTTGCGATGAGAGTCGACGCCGATCGAAGCTAAACCCTAAGGACAATGCCGGTCAACGCTTAGCCTTAGGTCAACGCTAGTCAACATATTGCAATGAGAGTCGACGCCGATCGAAACTAAACCCTAAGGTCAATGACGGTCAATGACGGTCAACGTCGGTCAACGCGTTGTGATGAGAGTTAACGCAGATCGAAACTGAAAGGGCAATGCCGGTCAATGCGTAGCCCTATGTTAACGCCGGTCAACGCGTAGCCCTATGTTAACGCTGGTCAACGTGTTGTTACAAAAGTCAACTCAATGAGGCAAGTCAAATTCAACCTACCAATTTCAATTCGAGACTTCTGTAGGCATCGAAAATTGCCGATAGGTCCCCACTCACAGCTCGGTGTTAACGATCGACGATTGGACGACACTACCCAGTTCACAAGAGCTCAAATGACGCCAGTGAATGACTGAAGCAAAACCGACGGATTACGTGAGCCGACAGAACATCAGAATCACGAGGATACGGGTTGACCGAAAACCTCGCAATCACCGCAATTGGACCAACGCCCGCTGTGCCCCGATCACCCCATAGATAATCCAACCATCGAGGCCTACAGAGCTCACCGTCACGATTCCAATGCATCTGAAATCACTCAAATCCGAGTTCGGACGAAAAGTCAACGGCGAGTCAACGGCGAGTCAACGGCAGAACAACGGCACAGCCTCGGACTGCGTTGGGACACCCAAATGGGCCTTGGCAGGCCCGAGACACCCGAGGGGTGTCTTGGCAAAGCCAAGACACCCCAGGGGTGTCTCACATCAGCCCCCCCCTCTTGTTCGCCTATAAATAGGCCCCTAGGGCCTCCTTTGTGAAGGGCTCCTGATTTTGCTCTCAATTCAAGGCTGAATTATCTTAGCCAAGGATTGTTCTGCAAGAGAGCGGCGGAGCCCTGCCAGAGTGAGGAGTCAGAGTCTGCAAGATAGCGGCGAAGCCCTGCCGGGGCAAGGAGTAAGGCGTTCTTCATCAGCTCCCTTCATTCACCCATCCTTTTCCTTGGTGTTGCCCTTCGCAGGCAACACTAAGAAGAGCTATTATCTCGTTTTAGCCGAGATATACGCTTATAACTTCTAGATCTCATGCGGATCGACGAAGTTCTGTTTCTATATCCCTCCGCGGATAGACGAAACTCTGCCGGATTTTACCGGAAAGGATCTTGAAGAGTCGGCGGTCCACGGATATCGACATCCCCATCACAGGCCAACAACCCACGCAAGCGAGACCATACCAAACCGGGATCTCGTGTTTATTTTCGTTAAAGTTGTAATATCTTTGTTTTCATTTTACCCTGTTGTAACGCTCAAAGTTGTAACAGATCTCGAAAAATAGAACATCAATGAAAACATCAACTTTTCCCGAAAACAAGCTGGCGACCACAGTGGGAGCCACCGATCACGCTGCCGAGATCGGAGTGACGCAACCGGCCTTCAAGATCCGGGTGAATGAAGAGGTCGAGTACGAGTTCGACCAGCAGAAGTTCGAAGAGTACCTCTCCTCCTCCTCCTCCAGATCTGCCTCTCCGCATCGGCGCAGGAAGAACCCATCTCCAAAAAGGGCTTGCGGGATCTCCAACTCCTCAATTCAAGACCCCGCTGTCGCTGCTGCTACACTTGCACCACACAACGGCCTTGCGTCGATCAGTGTGGTCAAGAACGTAGATCCAACAGCACCAAAGGCAATGGGTGATGCTGCTCCAACTCCATCAAAAAGGGCGATCCAAAGACGCCGCCAACGCCTCGCTCAACAGCTCGCCAGGGCTAAGGAGTCGAAAGATGGAGTGCGCTATGTAGAGGATCTGAAGTCGAGGCAGCGACAAGAGCAACGGTAAGCAATCAACCTCCCCTCCAAAACAGAAGCAAGTGAGTGGATCCGCGTCAAGAGGAACCGCTCCACGCTCGAGGAGCGAATCAAGAAGCGCCGCGCTTTACTCGCACATGCCCGGCTCCTCCTGAAGAAGGCAGAGGAGATGCAGCAAGAAACGGTGGTCAAAACACCGTCCAAAGGTAGATCGGTGTGGGTTCCTAAATCGACACCAACACTTCCAGCAAAGAAGGGCAAGATTATCGCCCAGAGTTCAACCAAATCAGAGCATACTCCTCCTGTACCGGCACCCTCAACGGAGCGAGGTAAAAAGGGGGATCATTCAAGATCCCAGGTTCCTTTGCCGGGTCGCCTTGGTCCCTTACCGGAGAACCGAGGAAGAATACCCGTCAAAGAACGGCTGGGACCATTGAAAGGTCCCCAAATTAAAAACCAGACCGGGGGTCGAATCAATCCCCCCAAGAAAGATGAAAAAGGGAAAGCCCCTATCACCGACCGCACTGAGTTGCGAGTCGAACTGAAAGAGCCCGTTCGGTTTCTACGCTCTCAAAAGCGTAAAATTGAACGGGCCACTCTTGAAAAATCTAACCAAGTTTTGCATTCCCAAAGGGAAACACACTCGTCTGAGGATGAGCGTGTTATACCAAGGGACACCTACCAACACTCTGTAGGTTGCTCCAGCTATCAAGCTGATGAGCTGTACTACAAGGCCGGGGGTGTGGGAAAATCTCGAAAGAGATACATGCAGGATATGGAGTCCCGCTGCCCGTGTGCCAACATTATCAAGGCGGTGCTGTCCGAGTGTTGCTGTGCTCAAACCCCAACAAGAATCTCGGTGTTCGAGAGACTCTCCAAGCCGAAGCGTTTCCGCAAGACGAAATCGCTCCGCCGAGAGGATGAATATTCAGGAGTGTCGGCCAACATGACCGGCAGAGGGGGATCAACACCACGTCTCAACTTGGATCAGCTTGCCGAGGCTTCCCGATGCATGACAGGTGGTTGCGGTCGGGAACCATCAAACGAAAGAATTACCCAAGAGTACAAAAGGGACTCTCCCTAGAAGAAGAAGAATCAGATGCTGATTCTGATACCTGCTCCGCCGTTGCATCCGATGACACGACTTCAAGTGCAGGCCGACCTTATGAATCGCTCATGATCAGCGCCGAACAAGTGTCGAAGATACTTGAAGAAGCCCTGGCCAAGCAAAAGGAAAGCTTCAAATTTGAAATGGAGACGGCCATGCAGCGGATGAGGGAGATGCACGACCAACAGATCGCGGCGATGACGGTTCACCAAGGAGAACCGAGTCAACGCAATCCAGAGGAGCATGAACGGGAAGGGGATAATGTCAACGTCCCTCCTGTCAACACCAGCAACTGGGGTGGTCCCGCAGAAGATAATGCCCAAGAGGACCACGCCGCCTCTCCCAGAAGCCACTCGAAGACCGAGACGAGTGAGGACAGGAAGATGAAAGACCTGGAGAGCAAAATCAATGCATTGATGAACGCTCAAGAGGTAAAAAGGTCTGGTATACCCTGCCCCTATCCAAGGGAGTGGGAATCGATCCCATATCCGGCAAAGTTTAATCTGATTAACTTTATGCCGTTCGATGGGAAGGGTTCCCCTACCCAGCATTTAATCTATTTCAAGTCTCATTTGGGAATCATTTCCGGAAATGAGCCCCTCATGGTGCGGTCATTCGTTGGCACTCTTCGTGGAGCTGCCTTCGATTGGTATCGCCGTCTCAAGCCTGGAAGCATCAACGGCTGGGATGACATGGAGGACATGTTTCTAACAAATTTCTTTGATGATGACACCGAGGTTTCAATCGGCACGCTGTTCGATGAAAAACAAAAGAACGGCGAGACGGTTGAAAACTTCGTGAAAAGATTCTGGAACAAAGCTATGAATTGTAGGGATCCGGTCAGCGAGGACTTCATCCTCGAGACTTGTCACAACAACTTGACGCTCGACATCCTTGAAGCCATGGGAATGGCGCCGTCCAAAACCTGGAAGGATTTGAAGATGCGGGGAGAGCGAGCCGAGCGATTCCTCAAGAGAAAGAAGGCGGAGAGAGGGCAAATACCCAATAATGCTCCGCAACCAAATTTTACCTCCAAGGGTAAAGGGAAGGCGCATGCAAATGCTGTGAATGCAAATCAAGTATTTGAAGTGCAAGCACAGCCGCAGCAGCCACAGCAGCCGCAACAGCAGCAGCAGAGGGCGCCCCAACAACCCAGGTGGCAGCAACAGCCCCAGAAGCAAAAGGTTGGGGAGCCGAGATTCCCAAAAGTCTACTCTTTCAAAGAGGATGAAATCCCCGGTATCTTCAAGTATTTGGTCGAGAACAACAAGATCAAGCTACCGCCGATTCAGGATCAAGAAGATGCCAAGAGGGTCAACGATCCAAAATACTGTGCATTCCACCGAGCGGTGCACCATCCTACCAAGGTATGCTACGCTCTCAAGGATAAGATTTAGGCCCTAATCGATGTTGGGGTTATTACCATGAAACAGCCCAAAGAGAAGAAGGTGGGTGCAAACACCGTATCCATTAGCTTTGGATCTGTTCCCTCGAGTTGGTTCCAACACGAGTCAGTGATCAAAGCGGCGGTGAAGACAGTGAACGATGATCCACACCAGCAGCGCCAGAAAGGGCTTGTGCCACACACAGCCTCAAATGGCGAGATCTTGTGGGTTCATCCGGACTTGATCGCAGATGAACAGTGGGCCGGGACCTCTTCCACAAAGAACAAGAAGAAGTCGAAGAGGAAGGGCAAATCTTGTCACGGGGCCTCTGCTATACCGGGGGTGGATGACGACAAAATTCCGACTTTCCCGCTTTCTGAAGATGAGCAAGAAGCTTTTGCAACCCGAAGCGGGAACGAATATCACTTCAAGTATCCAGATGCTACCGAGCAGTTGGGTACCAAAACCCCACCTTCCAAGACGCTGGCAGAACTAGGGATTGCAGCAGTTCCCCCAACGCCAGCAGCTACGGAGAGAATCCCGCAGAAGGATAAGGGAAAAGAGCCTGTACGTCAAGAAGTTCAGAACCCGAGGCAGTCTCGATTCAATCACCCAATTGGGCGAGACAAACCGGGGAATGCAAGCTCTTCACCACACTTCGACATTATGGCGCAGTTGGCCAACATCCCGGCCAGGATAACTCTATACGAGTTGCTGCGGTTGTCGAAGGATACACGGAAAGCACTACAAGAAGCTTTGAGTGATTCCGAAGCCTTCTTGACTCGGATCAAACCATGTTCCGAAGAGCCGGAGTCCTCAGCTCAACAATGCAATCTGGCGGCACATCACTTCCCCTGCATCTCTTTCACCAAGGAAGATATGCAGACGAAGAATTCAAATCATGATAGGCCGTTGTACTTCACCGGGTATATTGGCTCCAGCGTTGTCAACCGGATCCAAGTCGATCCGGGTTCAGCTGTTAGCATCATGCCATTCCGATTGATGCATCATCTCGGAATCCCGACTAGCAAGTTAGCTTTCACTGGCACGACGATTTACGGATTCAACACCAGCGGGTCTAGGCCCTTGGGGAAGATCCGAATTAAGTGCCAGATCGGGGATTTGAGGTCGGAGGTCACTTGTTATGTAATTGACGCGGAAACATCCTATAATTTACTGTTGGGTCGACCTTGGATCCACGGTAACCTTATAGTCCCGTCAACTCTACATCAGTGCTTCAAATACGTGGGCACAGATAATGAAGTCAAGACGGTGGTCGCGGATAAGCAACCGTTCAAGGGATTGGAGAATTATTTCACCGATTCCCTTTT
>BQKN01064444.1:226570-247407 GCA_022839385.1 Asparagus kiusianus | reverse complement strand
CGATAATTCCGCCGAAACAAGGCTCGGGATAAAACGTCAGTTCAAGGAATTAATTCAGGAAGTTCAATTGTGACTCAGATACAAACTTCCGATGAAGGTGATTAGTCCAACGTCAACCTAACGACACAAGCTAATTCAGAAACCAACACACTAGCTTCAGTTCAAGAGTTCGACAATGGTCAGGCGATAAACGCAGCACCGGAAAATTTTAGTTATTCGACAACAACTGAATAGACTGAAATATGGAGAAGTCAACGAATCAAAGTCTAAGTGCATCATATCCAAAGTATTCCAGACTCCTCTATAAAAGAATGAGACTGAAATACTTTGGAGGAGGTATCTGTAGGCATAAAAAAAATTACCTGTCGATCACCACACATAGTTCAAGATGGAGAGAAGGCGATAAACGTTACCATCTAAAGTTGCAGAGGAGATCATACAAAGATCAAAAAAATAGCCTTATGCTGTCTCGAAAAGATCGAGACAGTGCGGACTATCTCGCACGCGAGACAGTATTGACTATCTCGCACGCGAGACAGCGTAGACTGTCTCTCATGCAAGACAACGTAGACTATCTCGCACGCGAGACATCATAGGCTGTCTTGTGCATGAGACAGCATCGACTGTCTCGTGCGCGAGACAGCATCGACTGTCTCGCACGCGATACAGCTCTCAAAGGTTTAGAAATTGCTTAAACGACTGTACGACACATGGCCATTAACTGTCAAAGAACGTGGGAAATGTTGCGGTTAAGAATCACGTTGATAACTGTCAAAATAACGGAGTTTAAAACGTGAGAAGGTAGTTACAAAACTGTCGGGCAGTTCAGGCTCTCCGAGACAGTCATAACTATCTCGGAAGTCGAGACAGTCGTAACTGTCTCAGCCGCCGAGACAGCCAACACTGTCTTGGAAACACTATTTTAGTCATTTTGTCCAGGAGCCATAAATACCCCCCTGAGATCATTTTTGAGTGGGATCGAGGGTTGAACAGTTTTTGGAGCAGATCCAAGGACAAAGAGCAAAAAGGCTTGGGCAAATTTCAGTAGTTCATCTCCTTTCAACAATTCGGAGGTTCCTTAAGATCTAAGCTTTGACTTGATCTTGAGAAGAGTGTTCATCTTACTTCGATAAGATATTTACTAAAACTATTCTTGCTTCTAAACGAAGGAAGAACCCTCAAATCCTTCATGAAGGTTCTTCATGATTCAATCAGAATTCGTGATTCGATGGTCCACGGGCTAACGCACCCCAGGCATAGGCAAAGATCCCGCGCAAGCAGCGATCCAAACAACGATCCTGCATTTGTTTCTAAGGAGCTTGTAATTTGATTTTTGTTGTAAAGAGTAGTTTTACAAAGTACGAAGCTCACTCTTTTGTATTCATTGTAATCGATAAACAGTTATAATAAATTCTACAACAGAACTTGTTCCTGACGCAAACATTTACCACTACCTCTTTTGCCCGAACCATGCTCCTCGAGCCACCCGTATAGGTTGCTCGACCTTGCTTCTTTGACTCCTGATTATCTTTATTTTTTTGCCTCTGCCTATACAAAAATGTAAGATTTAGATTGTGATCCAAAAATAAGCACATGCCAATCATTGAATTATTTGTTAACCATGTACCTGCTTCCTATTAGAAGAAAAAAACTCGTAGAGGTCGTCCCACTATTTTTTATCGATCTTTTTGAACACCTCTGTCTTAAAAAGATCATCTCTTTTCTCTTGGGGAGTCTCCAGCCACAGTTCATAACACTCCTAATTTACCTGATTTTGATTGCCTCGGACTCTCTCCTGCATCTTTATCTTCACACCTCGATGTATAGCAGGAAGATTAAGAGGATAATAAGGATCTACAGGCAAAAACTCATAATCTTTCTACATATTTAACAAAAAAAATATATTAAACACTTTACATGAATATTGAATAAGATCTTGCTAGTTTTGCGAGGACAGAAATAGATTAAAAATGTATATAAACCTAGGCTTGGAGAAAGAACTTATCAAACGAACGCTCATGATCCGAGACTCAGTTCTTATAAAGTGGGAAGTCTATGTATTGGCGGTTCTTTTGCCCCACATACTATCCAAATCTCTCAGCATTGGGGCTTGTGACACGGAAGTACTCATCAAAGTGCAAGAAAAATACCGGTTCATTCTTCTCAAGATCGGGCATTAATCGATTGGCTTTATTTGTAGATCGAACCTTCTGGGACGTCCGTGGCAAACATGCATCAAAGTGCACACTTTTCATATATACAGTTTTTCTGAAGTACAAAAGTTTTGCAATTACCTCTCATATACTTGTTTTATTCAATCTTTTATAGGAGGTTAGAATAGAAAACCTAAAAAACGGATGGAAAAAAAGCACGCAGAGAATTGAATAAAATAGTTGTCTCATTTTTGCCGTAATCGAAAAAGATTGACAATTCGTATAACCCAGTTTCACACTAGCTCCTTATATGATGAATTCGTATAACGAACAATAACCAATGGGATTCCAGGCTCCACCCAATATATGACCTAACTCACAGGATCTCGCAAAACCACCAGAATCAAATGCATACATAATCATATTACTCATCTAAGCAGAATGCAAATGCATAAGTTAACCTCCTAGATAAGCAAACTCATGAATTTGACTACCTAACAGAGGAAGACTGAATTTCCCACATGAAGCCTGATAACCTGGCATACCCCCGAAAATAGGCAAGTAAATTATGTATCAAAAGGATTTTTACAATTGTAATCAACTGAAGCTAGAAAAAAAAAATTAGGGGACCATCATAAATCTGTTCTAGGACCAAAAATCTCAGGTTTTATACTGAGAAGGAGTATATTAAATATATTCAAGTCAATAAACATATTCTCTGATAACTGGAATTATATACCTCCGGCTTTCTCAGCACGCTTCTCCGCTTGTTTAGCAGCACGATTGGGACGATAGTTTCTCAAGTGTATAGGACGAGCTATTGATGTGGATGCGGAAGCATCCCCTCTAGCTAGACAATAAAAGAATATTACATAAGTATTGTTTAATAAAATAATATGAAATTAATATAATATCAATACATTAAATGATACTAACCCGTCGAGTGTCCAGATGGTATAGAGTGCGTAATGATGGTCTGCAAATCATTCTCGACCACATCTGCCAGATATGTAATCATATCAAGAAATCAATCATAATGCAAAATAAAATCAAAATCAAAATTTACAAACCTGTAAGGGGGGTCTGTAAATCATCATTGGTTATGGATGTAGATGCTAGAATACTAGGGGTAGATGCTAGAAAGCTAGGGATAGATGCAGACTGACGAGCGCCCTCTAGCTCCTTCCGACGCTCCCTTGCCTGTTGTGAAAGCTTATTAGGTGGCACCTGTCTAGTCCTAGACTTTGATGGTCCTCTACCAGACATCATCAATCCCTAGAAAGGAGTACACGTGCGCGCGGGCGCGCGCGCGCGCGCACACACACACACACACACACACACACACACATATATATATATATATATATATATATATATATATATGCGTGTGTGTGAATGTATGTATGTATGTATGTATGTATGTATGTATATAATCAGGTTTATTGTGATTGCCCACCCAACCAAGCATTGTCTATATAGTGAACATGTATATACATGTATATAGTGAACATGTATAAAAATGATTAGCATATAAAGTTATGAGTGATATGAGTGCGTAAATGTATGTTATGAGTGTGTACATGTAACAAAGTGAACGTATGTGAGTGTATGAATTTTTTTGTGATTACTACCTTTTTCTTTTTATAGTCTCCTTGGACGTTGTAGGAATGCCTACAATGATTTCATGTTCAAAATCATTCCGAACCTATGAAACTTCATGCTTCAAAATACTTTTTTTGTTCCATCCTTGTGGTCTTTCCTGTCTTTCCTTTACTTTTCTGAAAGTTACATTTCTGTAAACATTCCACTGAGCAAGTATGTCCGTTCCGAATAAGGGGACTGGAGCCTTTCTATGCTCTGTAGCACCATCAAAGTGAACAACATCATCCCTATAGGGATGATTTTCTTCCAACATACGTCGATGACCATAATAACAGATTTTTTTTGCTAATGGGCAACCATGTCGATGATGTATCGGCATGGCAGTAAGGACATACTTTATAACCGTGTACGGAATAACCTGATAGCATTCCCTATTCAAGAAAGTTATTAATTATCCACATTAACGCTGCACACATCATGAATGTTTCCCCTTTGCCTGCATCATATATCTCTACACCATCAACGAATAAAGACCGTAACTCATCGATGAGAGGTTAAAGGTAGACATCAATATTGTTGCCCGGTGAACTTGTCCCATCAATAAGAAGAGGCATCAGAAAGTATGACTGATCCATCACTAACCATAGTGAAATATTATATATCATCATTATAACAGGCCATGTACTATGCGGATTGCCTTTAAAACTAAAGGGGCAGAAATCATCGCTAGCTAGTCTAAGCCTAATATTATGGGGATATGGACTAAATGTTGTGTTAACTTGTCGAAATCCTTCCATGCTGGCGAATCTCTTGGATGACACATTTTACCATGTTCACTTGGAATAGCACGGTCATGCCAAGTCATTGTGTAAGGACCATGAATTTTTGATACTAGTTAAAATAAATATTTTAGTATTTTAAAATATTAAATTATTATTTTCAAAAGTGTATTTATATTTTCTTGATTTTCTAGAATTTTCTAGAATTTTCTATGATTTAAAAATACAATTTTATATTAATTTAATAATTTTAATAATTATAAATTGATTTGTTACGGTAAAAACTTTTAAATTAATAGTTGTTATTAATATCATTGTTATTATTGTTGTTGTTAATTATTATAAGAATTTTTCCTAATTATTTCTATTTTTCCCTGATTATTTTTCTTATTTATTAACTAATCCTTAGTCATCCCTAACCCTAATCCTACACTATAAATATTAATCTCCCATCCCTCGTTTTCAACACCGCCCCCATCTTCTTCTCTCTCTCTCCTCTCATTACTCTCTCTTTCACGTTCTCTCTCCCTCCCCAAAAACCCAAGCCAGATCTTAACTCTCTCTCCTCCCTCAAACCCAATCCTACAACCAAGCCCTCAAACCCGACCACCCATGCCAGCAACCCTGACCATCAACTTTGACGCACCTAGCTCGACCACCAAGCCCGAAGCCCTCTCTTCTCCGATGAACAACGCTGCCACAACCACCCCGAGCCTAAACCCCGCCACCCGCTCCTCCTCCCAGCTCCGCCTCGAGCTGCCCTCCTCCTGATTCGCCACCCTCTAACTCCAAAACCGCCGCTCCGCCCTGTCGCCCTCACTTCTCCAACTAACAGCCTCGACCGTCGCTCGTCCACACCTCCAGTTCCGCCACATCACCCTTACCGACCGCGACCAAGCCCACTCCTCCAGCCTCACCCACCACCACCTTATCAACAACCCATCGCTTCTCGAGTCGGTGCCATTTTTTGCAACCGTCCTCCCTCATCCAACACTACACACCGAGCTCAAACCCCGCATCTTCGACGTAGCTGAGTCCAGCTCCACCGACCCCCGCCACAGGCCTATTGCCCGAGGCAAGATCCCTTGCTCATCTTTTCTTTTATTAGAATTTTAGATAGTTATGAATTATCTGTATATATTAACTTGTGATGTAATTATCTGTATGAGTTGTTTGGAGACATAACAATAATTAAATCATAATTATATCATAAATAGTATTTTTAGAATAATTATTATAAATTTAAAAGAATTTATTTTGATAACTGAATCATTTTAGAGAATTTATAAAAATTTTAAAAGAATTTATTTTGAGAA
Source organism: Asparagus kiusianus (assembly GCA_022839385.1). Classification (NCBI taxonomy): domain Eukaryota; kingdom Viridiplantae; phylum Streptophyta; class Magnoliopsida; order Asparagales; family Asparagaceae; genus Asparagus; species Asparagus kiusianus. Next base: position 241,557 of record BQKN01064444.1, on the reverse strand, counting down.
AAAGAATTATTTTAGATTTATTATAATGAGAAAAGAAATTATTTTGTAAAAGGGTTTGGTTTTAAAGTAATATGATAATAAATATCTTAAAAGAAATTATTTTGTAAAAGGATTTATTTTAAATAAATAAGTTTATAATTTTAAAAGATTAGTTATTGATATAATGAGAAACAATTTTAAAAAGAATTGATTTGGAAAAAGATAACTTTTTGAATAATTATTATGAGAGATAATTTAAGGATTTTATTTTTGTAAAGGATTATTTTGAATTAATAAAATTAATGATTTTTAAAAGATTAGTTCAGAATTAAAAGGATTTCTTTGAGTTATTATAATAATAGATATTTTAAAAGATTTTAGTATATTATAATATGCGAATGTTACCTGTGTTCGTCACATATTACAATGTTACTGATATTTTAACTCTTATTTATACACATAATATTTATCTTGTTTGATATTGTATTTGACCTGAATGACTATAGTAACTTGTTGTTTTATCACTTAGTTGTTATCCAATAGGATAGACTGTACAAGAAGATGACTCCTGTTAAAAGTATGATTTATAAGCGTGCTTTAAAAACATGGCTATACCCTTGATATCGATATCCCAGTATGTGGTTTCTTTGACTATTATGTTAAACCCTAGAGGGGGTGATTAGGGTCTTATGCTAATCTAATCCTATTTTATGCCAATTAAAATTAATTAACAAGTTATCCTAGAAAGTATGGAATACAACAAAAATATAAGCTAGGATAAGCAATATGAACAATGAGATATATCCTATATGATGAAATATATATACAAGGGTATATATAAACTAACACAAGGGGAAACAATAATCTAAACAAGATAGTGGATGAAATAAATGAGCAATGCACAAATGGCGATATAAGATAAATACAAAAGCAAATACGCCAAAGACAAACTCAAACAAGCAATATGATCACGGAGTTCGGACCTTTCGTCCTACATCTCCGCTCCCCACTCCCGGGGAGAAATCCACTATCCCAACCGGGTTTTCTACGCTCACCCGAATAACGTTTACACCTCACAATGTCGGTTTTCAACGCTCACCGATCAACGTCACTCCTCACAATCGGTTTTCTAGTTCACCGAAAACTTCACAACACACTCGGTTTTCTAGCTCACCGAAAACCTTACACCACTCACAATGTAACAAATATAAATTTGTTCTCTATAATAGATGAGAACATAATTAAGCACAACTCAATGTTACAATCTCTCACAACCCTATTGTACTATGTATGCAAATACAATAAGCTCAAGTGAGTGTGTGTAACAATGAGATATAAATAAAAACTTAACTCAATAAGAACTAGCAATAAGATTGATATGAAATACAATAGTAGAAATGCTAGGAAATAGAGTTAAGGAAACTTCTCTATAAATACAAAGAGAGGATGATGAAATGTTGAAGATGAACTCTTCAATAGCTGATGTAAAACTCCTCTTTGTAACAGCAAACCCAAAACAAACTTAAACCAAACTAAACAAGCTTAAACCCTTGTTTAAAACCTTATTTAAAAACTTCTTAGATTACTTGGAAGAGAACAGCAATGGGGTATTTATACCCACTCAAAATCTCAGCCAAAAACCCCCAAGCAAAAGACAAAAATAGCCCCAGCCAAAGGTAACAAAAATAGCCGTTAGAAGGAATCTGACCGAGCGGCGGTCGACCAAAAAAATTTACAGTCGACCGCGATCCAGATCCCAATCTGAGAAAACGAGCATAGACTTCTTCGGTCGACCGGTGTGGTCGACCGATAGAAATTTCGAGCTCTCGGTCGACCGTGGCAGTCGACCGACAAACTCTCTGCTGCCCACTGACGAATGAACACAGGTCCGATTGACCGGTGCGGTCGACCGAGAACTGATATATGAAAATCAGGTTCTAAAAACTATTTTTCTGATTTTAAAACACTGTTTAAAAATATCAAATAAATTCTAAAAAATGTAAAACTTCGGGGAATGATTGTAGACATGAAAAATATCATCATTTTGTAAAAATAGTCCAAAACACGAAAATGTAAACATATGAATTTTGACATTTAGGCTAAACCATGTTTTAAAACTTTGCATAATGATTTATATAGACTTAATAAGATATGTATATGATTATTGTTAAGTCCAAAAACTAATAATATGCTATTTTCACAAATACATTAGAGAATGAAACATAGGAGTATGTATATGAAAATATATTTGTTTCATATCTAAGTAGTTAAACCAAACCACAATAATAAATATGAAATATGTAATCTCATATTTATAAACATGAAAACCCAAAACTATGCATGTATATATATAACTATATATATGCATAGAAACCAAAACTTATGTATATATATATAACTATATATATATACGAAGAAACCAATGAATCTGTGTATAGATATTGAGCTTAGAGTATATAACACACATAATATAAAACCTAAACTAGATTACCCAAGCTATGATCTTGATCTTCAATAAAGCTTGACTTGGTACACATTGCGGATGAAGCTTCAACTTGATCTTTAACTTGAATTGTATAAGCTTCACCGACATTCCGCCAACCTCCTTTCGATATGATCGTTGAAGTTCTATTCCATCCATCCTCCAACACGTTGTTTGCCTAGAATAAATATGAAAACACAAACACTAGACAAACAACATTAGAAGTAATTTTTTTGTTAAACATCATCAAAACAAGAAGGCCAACATATTACTATTATAGTATCGACTAGACGATGTACTCTTGATCGGATATGTTATGGGTCACGGTTATTTTCATAGTTTTATAGAAGTTGTTCCAGGGTTACTCTGTGGTTAGTGCACGATATTTCATGTACAGTTGTCTAATTAAACTGACAAACATGTGGTTTATAAAGGGGAATTGAACGGAGAATATAGCATGTATATAAATGGGTATATACACTTTCCTGCTATCGTTATCGCAATATCGTGAGTTTTATATACATAGGCTAGAGGGCTAATACTTGACTTGAAAACGGCCCCCGGACGACTTTATGGGGACCCGATTATATATATAAAAAGATTCTTCTCCAATTCAAGTAACATGTAAAATATGTATAATATGCTTGTGTGTCTTCTGGAAGACTTTGTTAGTTTTGTTGAGATGTAGACCAATGAGTTGTGATAGGATGGTTAGTAATATGACCTCGTCACTTGGATGATTATAGATTCTCCTGACTGTTATACTCTAGTAGCAGATTCTATCTAGCTTGTTAGTATTCTAGTTGCATGCTCCTATCGTTACTACTATCATCACATGTTCCTATTTCTGTTATCGCATTGGTCATGCTTCTATTATCATTATTGTTGTTGCAACTATTATTGCCTTGGTCATTCGATCGTTCCTATTTTTCCCTTGCGGGATCTTGCCGTGTTCCATGCACGCAGATATACACATGTTTTTTATGGTGTACGTCAGATTTAGAGGACGGACAGGTCCAGTTTGGAGATGTGTCTGAGTCAGGATATTCTCAGCAGGAGTGCCTTAGGCCGAAGCTCAGTTATATTTTCTTAGTTGATGATCCTAGTTGCTTTTGTTGTACTTTTCTTTCCCGTTGAATAATTTATTTTATATTTCTTTAGTATTTAGTTGTCCAGTCATGTACAAGGGCATGTTGACCCGAATATTATGTCTTGGATGATAGTCACTTGTGATATGGATATTCTGTTCTGACTTGTTTATTATATTCTCGCTATCTGTGATCGGGGATTGGTGTCTTTGCATTTATTTCTTAATACTTAGTATATTAGATTGAGAAGAAATAGTCTATTATTTATTTTTCTCAAACTAATACATCACGGGCTTGCTCGCATCCCGATTCCCTATATTCTGAGAAGTGGGGCATGATAGGTTTTAGTGGTGGCCCATGCAGGTCACGATCCCGAGTTTCTACCAGTGAGAATTTAATGGATAATTTATACGCATATCATGATTTCATCCGTGAGACTATTCTTGAGCCCTTATCCTATTTTCTTGATATATTTTGTTTCGTCTCTATTTTATCACTATTTGACTCCGGAGTTTTCCACGGTTCTTATCCCATCGCTTCGCGACTACCCTCTCTTCCTATAACTTCTCTTTTCTCATGTTGGTAATGTCACATATTATTATAGTATTTTATTTTTTATATATTATTCACACTATCAGTTATTTCATTAGTATATTAGCTATTCCAGTTTACTAAAATATTATTTATGAATTGCATCATTTTATATATTAATATGGTGTACTTGTAGATGGTGAACATTCTAGTTGACATATGATATTAGTATATATTAGGATTGGTTAATTACATGATACGTATTCATATGTGTGTTTGTTATAATATTTATTTAGTCATATATTCTATCATTATATTGTATATTTTCATGTAAAAATCAATATATAGTATATCATACATCAATCATGTTTCGTTCATTGTTAGTAATATTTACTTATTTTGCATGTCAGTTACTATAACTATTCACAGTTTCATAATATTTTGTATATGTTAATGTTTTTTATATATTCATTCATATTTTTAATATTTACATCTTATTATTTCTTTTGGTGGTCAATATTTTCATATTACTATTGTTGTATTATCTCAGTTAGCATCAAATATCATTTATCTTAATATATTATTATAGTATATTCAGATTTTTATTTTTCACTCTCGTAATTATATGCATATTATATTTATTTTATCATAAGTATAATTATTTTAGTATATATGCGATTAATGTGTATTACTGAAGTGTATTATATTTAGTTAGTTAATTATTTTTTCTATTCAATCATCATTCTTTTTTGATACATTTATTGTTACATATTGGTATGTGATATGTGCTTAGTGATCGACTATTAATATCATTCGTATATTTTGTTATCATTTTATTAGTATTGTTTATATATTGCTTATATTGTCATAAGTGTTATATTGTATACGTTTTTCATTTGACAATGTTATTTATACATTTTCAATTGTTTAAATCATGTTCATTAAGTGTTTCATATTGCTCTAGACTTCATATATACATATATATCACATAGCATATCTGATATTCAGATTATTTTCTTATGTTAATTATACTTTGGCATATCTATATTGTGTATGTGTGCACTTTTTCTGTCATGCCATTTGTCATTTACTTATGTTCTAGATTAATATATATTGTTCGTATTTTTAATAAGTTCATGATTTTATATTCTACATATGGTTTACATTCTTATTCTTTAATTATTCAACTCACAACATTTTCAGTACATAGTTTTCTTATCAGACAGTTTTGTCTTATTAGGTTATTCTAGTATATTCACATTGGTTAGTTATTTCTAAGGACAATGTATTTATATTTTGATATTCAAGCATATACTTCATTTTGCTTTAATGCGTTCTTTATACTACTATTTTTCTATTGATTTTACTATGGTCTATATTTTATTTTGTCTTACTCTTACCCTTGGAGTGTATTTCTGTTTGTGTGTGGATTCTTTGGTGATTGTATTTTTAATATAATTCTATTAATTGTGTGTTTTTTGTATATTACTATACTTATTTGATCATTTTTAAAATGGTTACCTTGATTTTAAAAATATTATTAACTGTTAGTTAATTAATTTTGATTTGTTCATTTCTTACATTTTAACTGACTTATGTGACACTGTTCTCTATGTTGTTATATTTATGATGTATATTAATATATATTATTATATTTATGATGTGTATTTTTATTGATTTATTGTTATTCATTATTCTAGTATCAACTTCGTCTAATCACATTCTGTTTCATGTATTATTAGTGTTTATGTTCACATGTTATCAATCATTCATGGTATGTTTATTTAAAACATATCGGCGTTTTTATACAAATTTATGTTGATTGTATTTATGTGATTTTGACTAATATATAATACATTGCTACATCTGATTTGATTTTATACAGTAATGACTTTTATTATTGTATATTGTTTATATTTATTATTTTACTTTATGAATATTACTAATATATTTCTGATTTATCATATTGTTTGTCGAATATATATATTTATGTTATTTTTATTATGTTTTATATAATATGTTTATTTTGAATCACGTGTTTACTCTTATGTCTATTTTATCATATAATATTTTGTTGAGAACTTTTGTCTTTTATCTTCTTTATGTTCTTCTTTTAATTATTTATATCGTTGAGTTGATATACTTTATCATATATTCTAGTGATTGATAATTGTTTGAATTATGTATTTATATTTCATATCATATTTTTTATGCTACATAATTATTATATTTTGACAATTTTGTGGTATTGATTATATTTTAACATCTTGATGTGTTGTCTTATGATGCTATATTAATAATATCATGTTGATATATGTCCTGTGTTTTTTGAATGATTCGTGTATTACGCACATGTATTCATGTTATTATGATATATATTTATATTTTCTATGTAATCCTTTTAAAATAATTGTCACCTTTTTGTGTCTCGTATGTACTGAATACTAGCATATTTAATGATTACAATATTGCTGCATATATTATAACATAAATTTTTCATACACTACTAATTGTTCTTTATGTATAAATCTTGAATTGCTTGATATCACCTTATGCTATTATACAAATATTTATTTTTACATTGTTTGATATCCCAAGTCAACGCCATTTGCCGCTGCCGTCAGGGGTGTTAACGGAGCGGATACGGCTCGGATATGACACTTACCATATTCATATCCGCTTACCCATCTCGGATACGGATACGGATACGGATATACATCGATAAGAAAAATTCATATCCATATCCGCCAAAATCGGATACGGTTACGGATATAGATGCGGATATATAAACGGATATGCATGCGGATACAAAAAGGATATGAGAAAACTAGATAATATTCAGAAAAATATAGTCATGTGATACAAAAATAGTTTGTTAATATGTTCATTATGATTGAAAAGCTAAGATTAGACATCTTGATCATCAAAATTAACCACAAATCTATAATCTAAGAATTCAAAACTATCGTAAGAGTATTACCAATATGTATTCGGATATTTTCGGATACGGATACGGATATTTTACTACAAAACCATATCCGCAACCATATCCTATCGGCAATAGATTTGAGTAACCATATTCGTATCCTAACGGATACGGTTACAGATATTTCCTCGAATACGGATACAGTTTGGCACCTCTAGCTGCTGTCCTAGCTCCCTCGTCCACCACCTCACACCGAACTCAAACCTCACGGCCCCGACGTAGCCTAGTCCAGCTCCGCCGATCTCCCCCGCCACAAGCCCATTACCCGAGGCAAGATCCCTCGCTCATCTTATCTTTTATTAGAATTTTAGACTGTTATGAATTATCTGTATATATTAAATTATGATGTAATTATCTATGTGTGTTGTTTGGTGAAATAATAATAATTAAATCATAACAATATGATAAATAGTATTTTCAGAATAATTATTATAAATTTAAAAGAATTTATTTTGACAATAGAATTATTTTAGAGAATTTATAAAAACTTTTAAAAGAAATTTTTTGAGAAAAAGAATTATTTTAGATTTATTATGATGAGAAAAGAAATTGTTATGGGGTACAACTGTTTCCAAATGCAGATCTGATGAGTCGACATCTCGACCAGCCAGACAAGCCGACACGATCTGTCGACTCAGAAGACAGTGTTAGTCGGTACGAAAATCAGCATTCTAGAGATTCAACACTCCTCGGAGTCGACCTGAAGGACAGCCGAGCGGTCACAACCTCAATCGAGTCGACATCATTCCTCAAAGGAGACTCGAGAGGCGGACTCAGTCGACTCTCTTCATATCAAAAGATCTCCACTCAGCATTAACCGACACTCCTCCCAATGACAAATAGGTATATTACTTAACAATATTTAACCTTTAAATGATCATCATTATGTCTTCATCCTTAGCTGACTGAATCCTTGTCGGCTGCCGGTTCCCTGCATCACCGAAGTAACCTCCCATCACTCACTGACAAGCCTCGTCGGTTGTCGATTCCCAATATCACTGAAGTGACCTTCCATCACTCACAAATCAAAACGTATAGCCTCTAGCTCACCCCTCACCGCCATCTTAAACCGCACACTCACGAAGTGACCAATCTGCCCTTGGCATCCTCTATAAATATAGATGTTATTCCCTAAAAAAGGGAGGGGAGAGGAAGAAAAAAAGGGGGGTTGGCAAGTTGGCAGATCATTTCTTGTTTAGGTAGAAGAATCAAAAAATCTAGTCCAAGGATCGGGCATAAAGTCGAAGGAGGAGTCGGCCCCACCTCTCATCCTCTCCCTCTTTGTCGTTAGCATGAAGATCAGAACTGCATTTTCTTAAAATAAAAAGAAACTCTCCAAAAACAACACATTTTTAGGAGAATACACCGTTCTTCCTTCACCCACTCAAGTATGCTAGTTGACTTGACCGTCGGAAGTACCACGAGGGAAACAAGCCCTGTACTCCTACGATTCCTGTATGTGCAGGTAGTTCGTCCGCCCTGAGCTCTAAGAATCAGGCATAAAGTCAAAGTAAGAAGCGATCCTCCTCGACAATTCTGAAAGATCATCATTTCTAATGAAGCTCAAGTTCATCAACTGACTTGATCGTCGGAGGTACTACGGGGCAAACAAGTCATGCCCTCTCACGATTCTTACGTGTGCAGGTCATATCTTATTTAGGCAGAAGAATCAGGAATTCCAGTCCAAGGATCAGGTATAAAGTCAGAGGAGGAGTCGGCCTCACCTCTCATCCTCTCCCTCTTAATCGTTAGCGTGAAGATCAAAATTGCATCCCTCGGTGGAAAGACCCCATCGGCTGTGTGACACCAGACATCAACAGAAATTATTTTGTAAAAGGGGTTGGTTTTAAAGTATTATGATAATAAATATCTTAAAAGAAATTATTTTGTAAAATAATTTATTTTAAATAAATTAGTTTATGATTTAAAAGATTAGTTATTGATATAATGAGAAACAATTTTAAAAAGAATTAATTTTGAAAAAGATTATTTTTGAATAATAATTATGAGAAATAATTTAAGGATTTTATTTTTGTAAAGGATTATTTTAAATTATAAATTAATGATTTTTAGAGGATTGGTTTAGAATTAAAAGGATTATTTTTAGTTATTATAATAATAGATATTTTAAAAGATTTCATTATATTATAATATGCGAATGTTACCTGTGTTTGTCACATATTATAATGATACCGACATTTTGACACGCTTATTTATATACATAGTATTTATCTTATTTGATACTGTATTTGACCTGAATGACTATGGAAATTTGTCATTTTATCACTTAGTTGTTATCCAATAAGAGAGACTGTACATGATGACGACTCCTATTAAAAGTATGATTTATAAGCGTGCTTTCAAAGCATGGCTATACCCTTGATATCGATATCCTAGTATGAGGTTTCCTTGACTATTATTATTATAGTATTGACTAAACAATGCACTCTTGATCGGACATGTTATGGGTCACGGTTATTTTCATAGTTTTATCGAAGTCGTTCAACGGTTACTCCATGGTTAGTGCATAATATTTCATGTATAGTTGCTTAATTATATTGACAAACATGGGGTTTATAAAGGGGAATTTGACGGAGAATATAGCATGTATATAAATGGACATATACGGTTTCCTGTTATCATTATCATGATATCGTAAGTTTTATATACATGGGCTAGAGAGCCAATACGTAACTTGAAGGCGGCCCCTGGACGACTTTATAGGGACCCGATTATATATATGAAATAATTTTCTCCAATTCAAATAACATGTAAATATGTATAATATGCGTGTATGTCTTCTGGAAGACTTTGTTAGTTTTGTTGAGATGTGGACCAGTAAGTTGTGATAGGATGGCTAGTAGTATGACCTCGTCACTTAGATGATTACGGATTCTCTTGACTGTTATACTCGAGTAGCGGATTGTGTCTAGCTTGTTAGTATTCCAGTTGCATGCTCCTATTGTTACTACTATCATCACATGTTTCTATTTCTGTTTTCACATTAGTCACGCTTCAATTATCATTACTGTTGTTGCATCTATTGTTGCCTTGGTCATTCGACCGTTCCTATTTTTCCCTTGTTGGATCTTATCGTGTGCCATGCACGCTGACGTATACATGTTTTCTATAGTGTACGTCAGATTTAGAGGACGGATAGGTACAGCTTGGAGATGTGTTAGAGCCAGGATATTCTCAGCAGGAGTGCCTTGCAGACAGAGTTGAAGAATAGGCCGAAGCTCAGTTATCTTTTCTTCATTGATGGTCTTAGTTGCTTTTGTAGTACTTTTCTTTCCTGTTGAACAATGTATTTTATATTTCTTCAGTATTTATTTATTGAGTCATGTATAAGGGCATATTGACCCAAATATTATATCTTGGATGATATTCACTTGTGAAATAAATATTTTGTTCTGAGTTGTTTATTATATTCTCGCTATCTATGATCGGGGACTTGTGTCTTTTCATTTATTTCTTGATGCTTAGCGTATTAGATTAAAAGAAAATGGTCTATTATTTATTTCTCCTCAATCTAATATATCGCAGGCTTGCTCGCGTCCCGATTCCCTATATTCTGGGAAGCGGGGCGTGACACATTGCCACCGCTATCTTCTTACACCTTTAGAGCTTCTGCAGCCTCTGTGTTATAGGAAAGTATCGTACCACCTTGACTAGTATGTCATTCGTGCTAGCATGTGCTTTCTTCTTATATCTAGAAACACCACAGTTAGGGCACTCTTTCAGTTTAGAATTTTCTTTCCAGAGCAGCACACAATCATTAGGACATGCATGAATCTTATTACAATTCAAACCTAGATCTAACATTATCCTTTTAGCTTCATACCAACTCCGAGGCACATTATTCCCCAGAGGCATAGAATCTTTTAGGAATTTTAGATGCATCGTAAATGACTTGGACTCTATTTATTTAGGCAATTAATCTAGAAAAGTTGAACGAACCATGATAGTGTGGAATATTTTGCATTCTCATGAATTGGTCTTTTGGCATCTTTCATGTACTTCTCATACTCATCTACACATTCTTGTTCGAAAGGATGATCATCTTCAGCAAGATTGGAGTCACCAAAAGCAACTTCTACCGTTTCCTCCATCTCCTCATCTAGAAATATATTTTCTTCATTGTCTTCTTCTTCATTATCGGCAATATTAGGAGCTAGAATTTCTCCATGCTATACCCAAATTGTATAATCCCTAATAAAACCATGCTTAACAATATAAAATTCTACATCTTCCTCCTTACGATGCAGCCTATTCCCACAATGACTGCACGGACAAAGAATCATCCCATATTGGATCCTATCGTGTTCACGCACAAATTTTATGAAAGAAGCAACTCCTTCAATGAATTCAGGCTTTGTACGCTTTTTCACGTATCATATACATCCAATCCTTAACTTTAATATAGTCACATGCCATATTAACCTAAATTAGTCAAAGTTAGCAATAAAACTCTTACAAAGTAAATTTAGCACATTAAAAATGTGGCACGATCAAAATAAAGATAAACAAGTTTCAAGAAAGTAAACTGTACAACTTAGCTTAGCAAGACTTTGCAAAGCACACAGACCAAGATAATTTAATTTACAATGGATTGCAACCGGTAAATATCATTCATAAAATACAATACCAATTCATAATTACTAAATTTTTCTTAACATAAACTCTTGACATCACATCACATAATTGTAATTCAATATAAAAAAAGATCCTCAAGCAAAGTACCATGTCAATTATGAACAACCATGCACATACATAAATAGAAGGCTTTGGCATCACTTTTTGGAGAAGAAAAGCTGTAAACATAATCTCCTAACTTATTATAAACATGAAATCCTTCATGTAATCAAAATATTAAAGCACATCAAAATTAGTCAAATTTTATAATCACCAAAATCTAACACCGACTACCAAATACCTCTTAGAAGTTAAATAATAACAACTGGCCAATTAAAAAGTAGAAACTCGATCTAGAAATTAGCTTGAAATTAACACAGTTACGCATTGCCTTAAATTTCAAATACAACTATCTTGAGACCTGAATCCGTTTTATCCATAAATTATTCATGAGCCACTCTCACATATGTTTATTTCATCCTTCATTATTTGGTAATCGTAGCTCACACACCTGTGCTGAGGATGACAACACATCTATCGATGTTTGAACCTTGGAAGACATTAATTTTAGCATTTTTAGCCATTGTCTACCGACGATGAAGTATTAATGGCCGTGGTCACAGTAGAGATCATATCAAACATATGCTTCCTACTCTTATAAAATTGTGAATCTCCTTCAGGAGCTACTGTGCATCCAGATTACTATTTGCAGTTATTGAAATCTTAGGATGAGCTTGAGAGGTAGAGGACTTACAAGTCAGGCGTCCGGCGAAAATGAGGAGGAGAGGCGGCGAGGTCCGATTTGGGAGGAAGAACTAGGGTTTTTTTATAAGGATTTGGTGGTAAACTGCAGGGTCAACAGCAGCGGCGAACTTAAGGGCTCGATGGCGGTGGAGAACTCCGACGGAGGCGGCGAACTTCAACGGCACACTACAGGCTCGACGGCGGCGACGAACTTCAGGTCTCGTCAGTGGCTGTGAAGTCCGACGACAGCGGGGAGAGAGAGAGAGAGAGAGAGAGAGAGAGAGAGAGAGAGAGAGAGAGAACGGGTGTTTGTGAGGATTAGGGCTGGTTTTCGGTTTTCTGATGAGAGAGCGCGAGAGGGAGAGAGATAGAGAACAGTGGTTTGTGGGGATTTTCTGGATTTTTTCCATCTATTTTGGCGAAAATATTGGGGGGGGGGGGGGGATATCCCTCCCTCTGGCATTTTGGCTAAATCAACTTGCCCCAACAGTTTAAATCGTTGGGGCAAGTGAAACTAGCCCCAACGGTTCTATACACCCGTTGGGGCTAGGCCTCCTTTTACTAGTGCGGTGAAATTTTTATGTTTGCATGATTGAGATTATTAATATACTAATTTTTAAACAGCTTAGAATATACAATACTATGAAAGACAAATGAGGATAATAAATTAATTCTAGGTGAGTGAAACTATGAGGTATCAAGTGCTATTTAGTCTAGATTCCTTGAACCAAACAAATAAAAACAGACGTAACTACTAGTATAGCATCATAGTACCACAAAACAAAATCTTGATCTCCTCATGGTAAAAAACAGATCTCCACGTACCCCAAACGGTTGCTACTTTATCTAAACAACCAATCATATGTATGTAATTACTAGATCATGCATAAGATACGTATAACAATAAAATGTATGTAAGAAAGTCTGCTCATGGGTCTAATGGTTTGCATCCCATCCACGCATACGCATGAGTCCATGACCACATAGCACTATAGTGTGGGGAACAACTCGGCTTTGCCTCTTCGCAGTATCGGACAGTTCTTGAGTCACATGCAAAGCGCGCTAGTTGAGGAGAGATGATGGTGATGATGGAGAGGCATCGCCTCATTTTTTTTTTTAACTGCCTCTTTCGTTTTCATCGATCGTACGTACTGCCCTTTTCGTCCGTGCGCCCGTGCTTCAGTCTGCAGCGGGATAACAACTGCAAGTGCACTGTGCCGAGAATTAAATAAAGATTGAAATTTAAACTAATTTCAAAACAACATAGGCTCAATTTCTAAGGAGAACCTGGATTTGCACCCTCCTACGGGCGCACGTGCGTTAAGATTTTCCACATCCACACGCACAAATTAATTTTTTTACTGAACTCTATTGGGCTTGAATGCGCAAGATGGCCTGCTCTATTCCTAGGCTCATTCAACATATTAAGAAAGAGATAACATTTAAGCACTGTAAAATCTTTCTCCCTATCTGATACGGGACTAAAAGAATATACTGCTGTCCCCTAAAAAAAAGAGCATATACTACAATTTTGAAATGCATTTAGAACTCCAACACCGGTGCCGTAACAATAACAACATTTTCTATCCAAAAATTTAATATAAATTCTTTCAGTTCTCTTATGCATATTTTAAACATGAACTTTACTTTGACTAATCAAAAGTGATAAATGAATATAAAATCTTACAGAAGCACAGACAGAGATCAAAGACTAGATCTAGGGCAAACACCCAAATCAAATAAAAAATTGACAATCATAAATACACAAGATTTACATGATTCGGACTTTGAAGCAAGTTTTATGTCCACATACAACTAAAGATAAGTTTTCACTTACTAGAAAAGAGATCACAAATAATAGACCAAATATAACTATCTAGATTCTCTCTTGCATAGATGATAGAAAATTGTCTATCAGATGATCTATAAATTCTCCTAATGTTCTATATTTTAAATTTTTTTTGATGCCCTAGTCTAATAGAAAACCCTTAATTATATAGTGTTAAATTTGTACAAAGTGATAGGTGGTAGATAAAATAAAGTTGCAAGTATGTAACTATCAAGTTGTAGTATAGAAAGATGTTGATCCCATGAGAAAGGTGTTGTAGGAATTAATCTAAATTGTTTCCTAGAGTTGAGTGCGGCCAAGTAGGAGTGGAAGTGTGGAGATATAAAGGGTGAGTGATTATTTATAAATAAAAGAAAACTGTTAGTCTAAGTGTAGACCCAAAGCTGAAGCCAAAGTTGGAATCAATAAGATGAAGTAAAACGAAGGAGACAGGAAAACTGTAGTGCGGTCCACCGCGATGCTCTCGGCGGTCGACCGCGAACGTGCACGCGACTGAGAAAAGTCTCTGGACTTTTCATGATCGACCCCGATGGGTTCTGCGGTCGACAGTATATACCTTGTAGGAGTTTTAGGTTTTTGTCGTTTATCTGGTCGACCGCGACCGATTCTGCGGTCGACCGTGAGCCGAGCTGATAGTTTTCTAATCTGTTTTGAATTTTGTTTGGGCTGAAATTCATATATATATATATATAT
>BQKN01064444.1:179499-206570 GCA_022839385.1 Asparagus kiusianus | reverse complement strand
AACCGGATTACGGCGGCTTGGTTCGCCTTGCTGGTTCGTCAGTGCCTGGATCTGTTGATCATGCATCTCTCTCATGTTCTGCATGGCCATCTGCATTTCAAACCTGAAGCTTTCCTGTTGTTTGGCCATGGCTTCTTCGAGCATCTTGGCTACTTGCTCCGCGCTTATCATGAATGACTCGCGAGGTTGTCCTTCACTGGACATAGTATTGTCAGACGCAATTGCTGAGCCGGCATCTGATTCTTCATCTCCCGAAGGTACTCTTGTCCGAACTCTACCATACGTTGCACGAATGATAGCTCCGGACTGAAGAAGAGTTACACGTCGGGGCACCTCTGGAATCGCCTCGGGGTTGTCCTGAGCTGATGTTCCTTTGCTGGTCATGTTGGTGGTGACCCTCGAATGTTCACCGTCTTCGACCACCGTTCTTCTTCGTCGGAAACGCCTAGACCTTGGTTTTGGCGTTTTGGTACTAAGTCTTTCGAACACCGAAACTCTCTCGGGGACTGCCTTGATGCAGTCGCATTCAGACAGTACCGCCCGAATGAGCTTTGAACAAGGGCACTGAGTTTCTGATTTTTGAGGACTCCTTTTTCTGGTTTTGTTCGTACCCCATCATGATAGTACAGCTCGTTCGTTTGGAAGTCGGAGCAACCTATCGTGTGTTGATACGATTTCCCAGGTATAACATCATCGTCATCAGACGATAACGTTTCCTTCTGAGAGTGAACCACCTTCTTCGGGCTTTCGAGAGTCACGCGTCTCGAGACACGCCTTTGTGGACGTGAATTCTCAATGGGCTCCTGAACTTCAATACGCAGCGTAGTGCGCTTGGTTGCCCTGATTTTCTCATCATGTTGAGGGTTGTGGTGACCCCCAGCGTGCTGAATTGTTCGGGATTTCTTCATTGGCCCCAAACGTTCCTGAAGTGGAGCTTTGCCTCGTTCCTTGGGAAGTGGGCCGAGGCGCTCCAAAACCGACATCCTTTTCTGGGACGATCCTGCGGGATCTCCCGGAGCAGTTGTGGAAGTGATCGGCGGTTTGGATTTACTCGCCGAAAGTTGTACTTTCGACGGTTGCTGTTGTTGCTCCTTGGTCTGAATTGCCGCTTCAAACTTCGGCCTCCAAACCTTGCGTGTTGATGGTGGCTTCTTGGCCACCTCCTTCTGCACCCTTCTACAGGCCTCTTTAGCTTGAGCCTGTGCCTGTGCTGATAATGCGCGGCGCTTGCGGATGTGCTCCTCGAGCGTTGAACGATTCCGTTTGACACGGACCCATTCGTGCGTCGGCGGCTTGGAGGAGCTACCCTTTATTTGTTGTTGAGGCTGTTTGCCTCGCTTGTTTTTTAGATCCGCGTTGTAGCGGACCCCGTCAACGGACTCCATGGCCTTTGCGAATTGTTTCGCAAGGCGTTGACGCTGCCTCTGGCGAGCTCTCTTAGAGAGAGTCACCACGCCTTCAATGGAGGATTTGACCTGCTTGGAGGTCGGTGGAGCTTCACCCGATGCGACTTCGGCACCAATCGGGGTGAAGTCGTCGTTGGTAGCTTCAACTTCTTCGTACCAACGAACTTTCCTCCTGGAGGAGAACTTCTGGGATTTCTTGGACTTGCGGGGGGAGGTTGATCCAGACGAGGACACGTACTCCTCGTATTTCTGCTGGTCGAACTCGTACTCGACCTCCTCCACGATCGGGATCGAGATCCGTGGTTGCGATGCTCCGATCTCGGCAGCGAGATCAGTGGCTCCCACTGTGGTCGCCAGATTGTTCGCGGGAAAAATTGTTGCTTTCTTCATTACTGACTCCATTGTCATCTTTAAATAACAACTTTTTGAGTTACAAAGATCCGGTCTTTTTATAAGATCCGGTTACAATGAAAATCAAAACAAAGAAATAAAAATTACAACTTTTCTCTTGTTTACCGAACAAATCACGAGCTCCTGTTATCCGGTCGCTCGTTTGCGTGGGTTGTTTGCCTGCGCCGATGGTTGATCCGTTGACCACCGTACGATCTAGATCCAGACAGATCTACACAATATGACGGGTATTATTTCACCAAGGAAATAATAGCCGGAGGGATTATTTCACCAAGGAAACAATCGCTCGAATCTAGGGATCAAAGACCAAGCTTTGATCCGGAGTATAGCCACGTAGATCTGAGATCCGGTCCTCTCGAACTCCTGCCTTTTGTGATGCGGATGCTCGCCAACAACCAGATCTGAACGTCCAAGTCTTCACGCCTTCAACAACTCAAGAACAAGGTCTCAATCCGGCAGAATTTCGGCTCTCCAAAAGTCCTCCAAAAAGTGAACCCAAGCCCCCTATTTATAGGCAACCAGATCTGTGCCTTTGGCACAGATCTGGGCCGGCTACCTCAGGGTGGCTCGGCACTGGGCCGAGCCACCCTGGGGTGGCTCGGTTTTGTCCGAGCCCCTCTGGGTGCTGTTTTCCATCGTTTCCCATTTTCCGGTTCTGTATTTGATTCATCCGGACCTTGATTTGATAGTCTGGATCTTCATTTGGCAGTAAATCCACCTTGGTGTTTGAGTTCGAATCCGTTTTATGGTTGGACGACTCGTTGACTTCCCGAACTGTTGGATTGATTCCGCACACGAATGCATTCCGTTGCTCGCGTGCAATTCGTTGACCTCGTCGCCTCGTCACTCGATGGTTCGTTGGTTTGTCGAATCACCGTGTCGAGCTGTGCTAAGGGACCTATAGGCAATTTTATACGCCTACACATGGTCTGATCTATGTGTTCGAATGCTTAATGTAGGGTCTGACTTTTGCGATTTACTATTTTAATATAGGGTCTGAACTATACGTTTGAATGCTTAACGTAGGGTCCGACTTCTACGTTTTACTATTTTAATGCAGGGTCTGAACTCTGCGTGTGAACATTTTCACAAGGAGTTCAACCTCTACAATTGAGTTAGGTCTTTTTTGTTTAATATTCGCACTAACTGATTGAGTGCTCTTCTCTTTTGTAGTGCCATACGCCAATGAACCTCTTACTCTTCATCATCACTTTGGTTATGAAGGTGGTGTGGATTTGAACATGCAATTTAATCTACTTTAGGAACTCCTAATTTTTCGAGATGCCGACAAAGAACGTGCCACTTTGATCACCCAAGCTAGCCCAACTGTACTTAGGAATTTAGTTACAGATGCCAAGTTTGAAACTGAGTCTCGTAAAAAATTCACTAAGCCAACATTTCTGTTTGGGGATAACGTTGTCATCTAGAAAGAAATCATACATGGTGGACATTACAAGTGGTTTAGGTAGCTCATAAGTATGAAGTTCTACAAAAAAGCGTAGCTGAAAAGGAGCTTGAGATTGCATTTTTGCAAGGTCAATGTGTTCAGAAGCAATAGGCTGTGGTTGCTTCTAATACTGCTATACAGATGTCTTGAGCAGAGAACAATAGATTAGAGGTGGAGTTGGCATGACACAAGGCTGAGCTTGGTCGAGAAGAAGAAACCCTGAAAAGGCTCACAGTTGAAAGTGTGAAAACTTACACCACTTATCGCTCATCGGTCCAGGCTCTTGAACGTGCCCAAAAGGAAGCTGCCATGGCAATGCCAGATGAGCATGAACTTAAGAAGAAAGCTAAAATAACGGTACAAGCCGCTCATGAGGAAAAACTTTATGCTATTAAGTCTTGGCTCGCATCTTTTAATTTTATGGGCCCAGAGGCTTAATTATGTATTGTTCTTTTTGTTTGATAAGAACAATACTTTGCATCACTTCTTAATAATTTTGAATAAAATAAAAAGAAGATGATGTTGGCTTTTCATTATTTCTTGCATGTGTCGTGTTTTGACTTGTAATAATGAAGTTATATGAGAAATGCTAAATTTAGAAAATTCTCTTTATTATCATTTAAGTTAATTCTAAAAAATTTCCACCTGTTGGGGATAAGTACTTGTCATTCCCCTAGGATAGGACTAACCAGTAGAATTCTTCCTATGTTATGCTTTTTCTTTAAACACTGAAAGAAGTATATAAGTGTCAAATGTGTAGTATTAACTTAGCATAATTTTTCACATAGAGTGAAGTTCAAAAATTTTCCTCTTTACCACTAAGGATAATTCTGGAAAGAGTTTAATCCGCTGGGGATTTTATGAGAACACTTGTTATTCTTATGTAAAGGAATAAAAAGGTTCAAAGAGGGGGGTTTTAGACTGTTAGATGTATGATGTTAATGTAAGAATAATTTTTAGACTTATCATCTTATTGAAAGGGATTGATAAGTGGATTGGATTGTCAGATGTAAAGTATTATTGTGACAGGAGAAATGTTGTGATCGAGGCAACTTTGATGACCTATCATCCTATTAAAGAGGATTGATAAGTTGATTGTCAGAGGTATGATATTTACTTGACAGAAGTTTATAGACCTATCGCTCTATTGAGAAGAGTCGATACGTTAATTATCAGAGGTGTTTTGTTAACGTGATAAGATTGCGTTACGATGAGAGAAACTTTATGGACTTATCATCCTAGTGACGAGGATTGATAAGTGGATTTTGTCAAAGGTGTGATATTAACGTGATAGGATTGTGTTGTAATGAGAGCAACTTTGTGGACTTATCATCCTATTGACGAGAATTGATAAGTGGATTTTGTCAGAGGTGTGATATCAACATGACAAGATTGTGTTACGATGAGAGCAACTTTTTGGACTTATCATCCTATTGACGAGGATTGATAAGTGGATTTTGTTAGAGGTTTGGTGTTAACATGATGGGAATTTGTATTCATGATTTGAACAAAATTTTGAAGACTTAGTGTCTTGCTGGGGAAGATTACGATTTGAGTAATTTTAAGGACCTATCATCCTATTGGAGAGAGTCGATAAGTTGATTTTAACAGAAGAATTGTCATCACATTAGAAGCGATACAAACTAGATTCAAACTCTATGAGGATGATGATCGTCAGAAGTGTATTATTAATCTGACGAGGATTTCGTCAGCTAAAATAACTTAGATCTTGCTGAAGAGATACAGATGTTTTGATTAACACTCTGTTAAAAAAATTCATGAACTTAGGGCATAAGTGTCATGTTTAAAAACGCAAGGGGTGGACCCTTTGTTTAGAATAAATGCAACACAAAGGTGACCTTTGCATTTTAGGTTCAAAACGCAATGTTAAGAACTCTCATAAGCAGGTCTGGGCCTAGCATTTTGGGATTTAGACACAGAGGTGAGCTCTGCATTAAGATTAAAGTCTAACTGACTTTATCCATCAACGCTGAAGATTGCGTTTAAAAAATGGTTAGGATTCTCTCCTAAAATCTCTTACCACTTTAACAGCTTGATGGCTGTTATAAATAGACCTATATGGTCAAATAAAGAGTTATTTGGCTCTTTCCACTTTTGACTTGATTCTAAGAACGAGAGCCCTCATTTAATTTTAACAGAATCTCTGGCGAACTTCATCTTCTCCGGTCAACTATATCAATGGCGCCACGAAGGATGAGCTCTGGCTCTAAGAAGGTAGCTGGAGTGACTCCAGAAACGCTATTGGCTAGGGACGCCGGTGATGTTCTTGTTTCTACGGGCACATCATCATTGCCGTCACCGTTGCGTGGGCCTTGCTGCCATGGTAGGTGGTGGCCATAATAACTTGTTTTGACAAGTTTTCTGAAAACCCTAGATGGGTTCTTGAGAACGAGGAAGATGACTCATTTCTGTTTGATAAAAATGCAGAGTTGGGACTCTGTGTTTTTTATGAAATACAGTGTTGACTCTTGCGTTTGAACTTTGATTGTGGGTCTTAATCTCTACGTTTCAATTTTATAATGCATGTCTTGACCTCTACATTTAAGATTAACAACACAAGGTTAGCCATTGTGTTTAAGACTTAACACATGGGATCTGACCTCTGTGTTTTAATCTATTCTTTTAGATTTACGTCAACAACTCACTTTGGCCGCTAATCTTTTCTTCTATTTTTGTAGTGTTCTTTTCGAATGTGCCACTTTCTCAAGAACATCATTTTGGATATATTGGCGGTCTTGATAAGGGTGAAGTTTTTGGTCTTCGCAGAAGAATTCTATTGTGCACGTTCCCTGATTCAGAATGGACACACTTTATCGAGTTTGCCTGATGTTCTACCCTTAGGACTCTTATTACCAATCTAAATATGGAAACACCTACAAGCCGTGATCAGTTCCAGGAACTAGCGTTCTTGTTTGGAGATCGCATAGTGGCGGATGATAAAGTTTTACATGTAGAAGATTCTCGGCAGCTACACAGAATCAACAATTGTTTCTTCTTTCTCCCAAGTATGAAGAGAATGTATCCACTCTCTTATTTTCTAAGTGTCAGCTACTAGAGGGGTTTGGCTTTTGACTTGTCAAGGAGAAAGAAAATGTATTGCTTGGATCTAGTCGACAAGCTCGCATACATATTGAGGGACAGCTCAAAGGCCTGAGACCTGGCATGTTTGAAAGGAAAGCTCTCTCCCAAGAGGAACCACTTCTAGCAAAAGTCTTCATATGCCAGTTCATTACTGCTCAGGGTGAACTTCCTACGTAGATGTTCAGATCTCCTGGTTGGGTATATTTTTGAGAGGGTGGCTAGTGGTCTCGCATGGTAGACTTTGTTCTTGAGGACCTTAAAGAACCACTCGCTCAATCGGGTCTCACAGTCCCGGTGTTGGCTACTCGATGTGGAATTTTTCAAATCTATCCTAATTTATTCTATGCTGGAAAGGTACAACCCAGATAGCTACACATTCTTTACACCTATGGGGGAGTTAGGTTTCGCTCTCCATAAGATGCAAGTAGTATCGGGGATACCATTTGATCAGATGCCCTACGAAGAATTCATCCCCACTACTGAAAAGCTCTCTATTTTGAGGGCGGCATATCTAGAAGTTTATGCAACTTTCTGGGAGCTGATGTGCTACTTCCAAATTGGCACTCAAGTTGTTGGGATGCGCGGAGGGGATATCATGCATACTACATAGGTGGACTATCTTTTGTAGAACTTAAGTCAGAAAGATGAGGTTGTGACTCGACTTGCTGCTATCTCTTCTAAGAGCATTAAGGCTCGTATTAAGGCTTCAAATGCTACCTACAAGAACAAGCAGGTGGAGGATGGCTTTGAAGCTAGTATCGAATTCAAGAGTTTTTATTACCAAGCCGCAATTCCTATCTCTGATGCTACCCTCCTCGCTAGCTTCTTCATGATATAGCTAAAACGGTGCATGGTGTCATCGAAGCCAGTCGAGTCAATATTGACTGAGGTGGTATACCCAGTTATTTTGTTAGCCTATGGGAGACCATTGAGTCACCTAACTACCATGGTGAGCTATGTACAGAGTGGCTTGAGGGCGTGGACTTCTGAATTTTTTGACATCCAAGAAATAACTATTGCTGGGAGGAAAACCTGGAAGACTCCCTAACTTCGTGTACCAGTGTTGTATACATACTTGGTGGCTTGGTTTGTGCTGCATTACCCTCTGTTGATGACGGGGGTTGCTGAAGACAGTGAGATTCCTGTTCCTTTTGTATAGAGATTGGAATCGGCCATATGGACTAATATCTACATAGTCAGGGCTCGACAACTTTGGTCTTAGGGAGATAATTTCAACATTTTTTGCTGCTCTCCCGATTTCAACGGGGCTGAAAAGGAGGGTACAAGCTTTATGGATGTACTTTTTGATGGCTCATCATCTTTAGAAGAAGGCGTCTTCATATGTCTTCTTATGATCGGATTGGGTTATCTGGTCTTCCGCTAGAGGGAGAAGTGCATCATTAAACCTTACGTGCCTTCTTGATTCGCCAGGCAGTTTGGATATGATCAACTTTATGTTGGTAATCTTAACCCAGAGCTGGCTCAAATTGGGAACTTATACGAAGGGGCTCGCGTGTGGTACTTTATCTCTGCCGGAGGGACTCATGCACACTTCACTTTGCCCAACTCGCTGCCTAGCTGCTCTACTATTGAGGATTTTCGTGACTGGTTTAATGAGGCTTCTCGGATTCCAGATATGATATGTACACCTCGTGCATTAACGAAATCCAAAAACTATATAAATCAAGGAGTGATTCAACTAAGACTCATTTACCGAGGATAGAGGATTATCTATCCTGTGAATAGGAGGTGGTTGGAGTTAGAGAGATCCCAACGGAGATACCAGCTACTGAGCCTTCTGAAGAAAAGGTGACTGAAGAAATTCTCGAGGAAGCACCCACTCTTAAACCTCGCTCATTAAGATCATCAGGAAAGAAGGCCCTTACTGCTATGGAGAAAGGCGAATATGATAGGAGAATTCGCAAAAGAAAGCCCGTTGCAGCCAAAAACTCTAAGAGGGCCAAGTTGATAGGGGACGCAATAAAGTCTGCACCTATTGCGCTCTTAGCTAATAGAGAGGATGAAGTGCTTTGATCAACTCCTTCCATTCGTGAGGATGTGGAATCAGAAAAATCTGCTTCTGGGGATATTTCTTGATCTGCTCCGACTGAATTCGTAGGCTTGGAGTACCCCGTTGCTCCTCCTTCACGTTCAAAAGCTTTAAGGATGCATATCGAATAATTAGAGAGCTCGATGAAGCTTACAGTTGATGTAGTTAGCCTTGAGGATGTTTCCTTTTAAGATTTCGAACCTCTCTTGACTAGTTGTTTGGACAGAATCGAGGATAAAGGTGATGTGTCATAAACCGCACGTTGTAGAGAGAGTTTCATCCCCTTGGAAGTTGTGTTGGCAGCTTTCAGGGAGCTACAATGCGCTAATCTGGAATCTGAAGTGGAGCAGGCTCTCTCTTTAACTACAATCTCGAAGATCCATCATCAGGAAACCCTTTGCAAGAGTTTATCTGATAAAGAGGCACTCATAGCGAGCTTACAGGAGTAGCATACTCAGATAAACATTGATATAAGTAGTCTGGTTGCTGGTATCTATGATGCTCAGGAGGCGATGGTTCCGTCAAGTACCGAGTTAGCTCAGCAGAGGGCCCAATTGGCTCAAGATGTAGCCATCATAAAAGGACTTGTGCTTCAAAGTGATGAAATTTTTAAGAACTTCTGCAAAGCAATGAAAGTTTTCGATGAAATCCGAAAAGAGATTGCTGCTGCAACACCTCTTGAAGCAGAACTCGTGGGGGAGACTGAAGGACGAGTCCGAGTAGCTCACGAAAAGAAACATTCCGCATTCAAGTCCAAGCTCATGTCTCTTAAGCTGATGAGTCCTGGTGCTTAAATTTTGCATTGCTTTTAGCTAGGGAATAATTTTATATCATTTTTATTTCAATTATCGTTACTTTGTATCAAGTTAACAACATTGAATGAAAATGATATCATTTTGTCTTTCATCATCTCTCTTGTTGAATTCTAATGTAGGATAATGAAAATATTACAAATACCATAGGTATAATGTTAACGTAGCATGAACTCGAAATTCTCTTTATTACTACTTAGAATAATTTTAAAAAATTTTAATCGTCAGAGGTGTAGTGTTAACATGATGACATACTAAATGATTATTCCTGAAACAAATTATGAATAGGCAACCCCCATCTAGGCTTGGCTGAAGATTGAGAAGAAGGGGCTTCATGGCCTATGAAAATTATTTCTTGAGAAACTTTCCGTTAATTGGCATTATGTGCCTGTCACTTTTTGATCAAGGAGACGATAAGCTTCTTTCGAATAGACCGATTCTATTGCGAAGGACCCTTCCCATTTGGGGTTGAATTTCCCTTTGGTCTTATGTGTCATCACCATGGGTCGTCTGACGGCTAAGACCAAATCACCTTTCTTGAAAATCCGTTTTTAACCTTTTTGTTGTAGGCTTTAGAAATCTGGGCTTGATATAACTTAATCTGCTACTGAGATTGGAGTCGCCTGTCATCTAAGGCTTTAAGTTCCTGAAGGCGTAGTCGATGTTTCTCCTACTCTATCATTCTGATCACGATGGCAACTCTCAAGAAAGGGATCTGGATTTCCAATGACAGCACAGCTTCACAGCCATATACTAAAGAGAACAGAGTGGCTCTTGTAGGGGTCCTCACCGTCGTGTAGTAGGCCCACAGACATTCACCAAGCTTTCGTCCCAATCGCGTCGACTCTTGGAAACGAATTTTTTGAGATACTTCACAATGGTCTTGTTAAAAGCTTTTGTGAAGCTGTTTGCTGGTGGATAATATGCTGTAGATGCAACACTTTGGATTATAAACTTATCATAAAATCTCTAAAATCCATAGCTGATAAATTATGTTCCATTGTTGTGGACTATTCATCTCGGGACTCCAAAACGGTAGATGACGTGATGTTTGATGAATTTAATCACATTTGAAGTCTTGACTTCTTTCAACGGGATTGCCTCCGCCCATTTAGAGAATTAATCGGTTATGACCAAAATTAATTGATGTCCCTTGGAAGTCGGAGGAGAGATTGGTCCTACGATATCCATTCCTCACATCTCAAATGGCCAAGATGCAGATATGGGATGTAAGTTCCCTGGGCTTGATGAATGAAGTCGTCGTGGTTTTGAAATGTGTGACAACACCTAACATAGTCAATTGTGTCTGCAAACATCTGTGGCTAATAATAACCAATTCGTTGGAGAAGGTCTCCCAACTTAGTCCCAGGTTGATGAGCTCCGCATATCCCATCGTGAGCTTCCTTGAGAGCCTCTTTCGCTTCCTTCCTAGAAAGTCAACGAAGTAAGACTCCATCGTGTGATTTATGATACAAAGTTTGAGAAACCATCATAATAAAATCGGAGGGCCTTCCGTTTGATAGTGGCCGCTTCTTTGGGATTATCAGGCAAAATTTCGTATAATACATAATCGATAAACGGTAATCGCTAATCCCTGGGTTCAAGCTCCATTGAGGTTGTGCAGACTTCTCCTGTCATTGTCTTATCTGAACGTTCTTCTAAAGAAAGCTTGGAACAATACAATTCACGTCTAGTGACAGGAATCGTTATTTTAGCCCCTGGGGGCAATGCTAATGAGATTGCCAGCAAGGCTAAAGCGTCTGCATAAGCATTTTGAGCTTGTGGAATATATCTAGTGAAGAAACCTTTGAACTTCCGAGCTTGCTTTAGCACCACAAAGTAGTACGGGAACAGATCCTCGTTGCCCACTTCATATTCTCCTTGGACATGATTTATGATGAACTGAGAGTCACCGTAAGCCTCGAGATGTCGAATGTTAAGCTCTTTGGAAAATTACATCCCTAATAATATATTGTTATACTCAGCTATGTTGTTGGTACATGGTTCGATCAAGGAGAATCCTCTGGGGATCACATGACCATTTGGGGAAAGATTAGTATCCCTACTCCGGTAGTAATTGCTCCATGAGGGTTTGCTCTGGATGCACCATCGAAAAATAGTTTCCACACTTGCATAACTTCTTAGGCTATACAAGTTTTGGTGACTTCATCAGGTAAGTCTTCATACAACCTAGACGGTCCTGGTACCGGATGATTGGCTAGAAAATCCGCCAAAGCTTGACCTTTGATAGCCTTTTAGGGCATAAATTGCATATCATATTGTAACAGGAGAATAGCCCATTTTGCTAGATGACAATTTAAGGAGGATGGTTTCGTCATGAGCACTCTCAAAGGATTTACCTTAAAATGACATGAATTATTTATCCAACTAAGTAATGTCGTATCTTTTGGATGGCGAATACCAAGACGAGACATTCTTTCTCTACTGGATTGTACCAGTGTTTAGCTCCCATCATAGTCCTACTTAGTTAGTAGATTGCTTGCTCTTGCCCTTGGTCATTGTTCTGGGCTAATAAAGCCCCAAGGGAATGGTCCATGGATCTTACATATAGCAGGAATGATTTTCCAGATATCGGGGCCACAAGGATGGGCAGTTGAGTGAGATATTTCTTAATCTTCTCAAATGCCTTCTGACAGTCTCCATCCCAAATGAAGGATACTCCTTTCTTCATGAGCTTGGAAAAATGTTGGCAACGTCTCGAGAGGTTGGAGATGAACCCTCGAATGTAAGCCAATCTGCCTTGTAAACCTCGGAGCTCTTTGAGGTTCCTTGGAGGTGGCATGTCTTGAATGCAACGCACTTTTTCTGGGTCAAGAAAAATTCCTTTGGATGTACCAATAAATCCTAGGAATTTTTCACTAGAGACCCCAAGAAAAGATTTAGTCGGGTTCATCTTCAGCTGATGTGTTCACATGATGTCGAACATTGTTTTTAAGTCTGTAAGATGATCTCCTTTGTGTTGGCTTTTCACTATTATGTCATCAACGTAGCATTCAATCTTCTTACGTAGATGTTCGTGAAAGATTGTGTTCATTACACATTGGTATGTTGCACCTGTATTTTTCAATCCAAAGGGCATTACTGTGTAGCAATACACCCCAGTGGTGTTCTGAAAGCAGTATGCTTTTCGTCTTCAGGATACATCTTAATCTGATTATACCCAGAAAATCCATCCATGAAAGACATCCTCTCGTATCCACAAGTGTTGTCGATCATGACATCTATGATGGGAAGTGGAAACTCATCTTTTGGGCAAGCTGCATTGAGGTCATGAAAGTCAATACATATCCAAACTTTACCATTTTGCTTGGGCACTGGAACAATGTTGGCTGTCCAATCAGGGTGTTGTTCCTCTCTAACAAAGCCCGAATCAATAAGTTTTTTGACTTCTGACTCAATTGCTTCTATGATCTCTGGACTAAACCGACGTTTCTATTTTTAACGGGTTTTGCATCCGGATCAATGTTGAGACGATGCATGGCTACTGATATGGGTGTATCTTCTCTTTGGAACTTAGCGATCCTCATGGGAGCTCGAGGATAGATGATTCTCATGGTAACATGAGAATAGAGAGGTAAAACAACATAGTGGAATGCAGGTTGAAGCGTGGAACGAGACGGCGAATCGAAGAATCGAAGCATTCAGTTTTTAGCTCGTGAGTCGACTCATACATGTACATGAGTCGACTCATCAGGTTGAGTCAACTCATGCCTGTCATGAGTAGACTCACGAACCTAGCCGTTTTGTCAAAAGTTTATGACGAGTCGACTCACCTCATCATAGGTCGACTCACTTGGCATGAGTCGACTCATGCATGTTTATGAGTCGACTCATCGACGGTTTTCTGGTTCGTTTAGGTTTCTGTTTGCACAAATTCCTGTAGGGTTTGGGCTTGGTTATTTACCACTTTGCCATCCACGTTGTTATACCTATATAAGGGATTGTTTTAGGGTTTTAATAAAAAGGAGAAAGTAATCAAGAGAGATTAGATTGTATTTGAGAATTAAGAGAGATTATTCTTCAATTCAAGTGAGAGTGTGAGAGATTGTAAATTATTTTATTCTCATAATCTAGAGAAAGTATTTTCCTTCATCACCACTGAATTATTCTTGTGTTCTTGTTATTTTCTTCTCAACCCACCTTTGATAATTCCATAATCAAAGATGCTCATACGGTGACTCGTATCAAGTTGGTATCAGAGCGATCAGATCTTGTGAAGGGGGTATTCTGTGTATGGTCCTGACTCAATCACAATACAAGAAGCTAGGCGTGATCCTTATTTCATTGGAAGGAGCCGAAAAATTAAGGAAGAAGAAGATGACTGAAGAAGATAGTTCAGCGAGGCTAGATACATTAGAGAAATAGATGGAGACAATGAGTTCGACTCTCACACAGCTCGTCAATATCTTCCAAGAAAAGGACAAAAAGGAGGAATCTTCTTCGAAAGATAAGAAGAAACTTATGGAGTCCGATGGAGAAGGCGAGGAATCTTATTCTAATAGGGAGGCTGAGATTGTCAAAACTGCTCCGTATCAAGGGGGTAAAGGTTCTTACCAGAATTTGAAGATAGACTTTAAGGTAAAGATTCCTGTTTATGATGAGAGTGTCAACATTGAGAGGCTTGATAATTGGATCGAGCGGATGGAGACATATTTTACCCTCTATGGATATTCATCCAAGGAGAAGCTTGTGTTCGCGACTTTGAAGCTTTCGGGGCATGCATTAACATGGTGGAAATCCTATTGCAAGTAGGAATGGAAGGCGGTGTCATGGAACAAATTCAATTAGCTACTGAGAAAGCAGTTCTACCCAATAGGGTTCCTTGAGGAGCGTTGGTATAAGTGGTACGGATTGCGCCAAAGTTTCAACCAGACCGTTCAAGAATATACGATGGAGTTCCAGCAGCAAACGATGGTTCTCAACATCACGACAGAGGAATAATCCATCTTTATGAAGTGTATGACGGGTTTGAATGAATATATCCGAAAGGAGATGAAGTTGTTCATAGTCGAGTCCATGGCAGAAGTGAGTGTGAAGGCCATTGCCATTGAGGGCAGGCAAAAGAAGGACAACGAAACGAAAGGAGACTCCAAACAGACGGGAGGTAAGTCTAATGGCTCTTAACATAAGAAAGAGAAGATGACGTGTGATTCGGGGAAGGCAGGATTTACATGCAATCACTGCAAACAGACATAGCACATAGCTGATCATTGCTGGGAGAAGTATCCTCATCTGAAGCCAAAAGGATTGAAGAAAAAGGAGGAGAAGAAGGCATTTGTAGTAGCTCAGGATCCGAAGGAAGTTCTCAGGATGACAGAACCTAATAGCAGTCTCAACCTTATGGCGGGGAAGCAGACCACGACTGAGGACGAAGACCTGAGGGAGCAGCTCTTTATTTTGAAATTGCAGGTCAAGACCAGCTTGGTTGATGCCATAATGGATCCAGGGAGCCAGAAGAATTTGATATCTGAGGCCTTGTTTCAAAAGATGGGATTGAAGACGTTAAACATCCGAAACCCTATCCTTTAGGGTGGATTCAGAAGGAGGTAGGATTGAGTGTGGTCAACCAATGCACTTTCAGATTTGCACTCCACGAGTCGTAACGAGGTCACATGCAATGTTATTCCATTAGATGTTTGCCAAGTAATACTGGGCAATCCTTATTTATAAGATAGGTTTGCGGTCTACGATAGGCGAGCCCAGAAGTATACGTTCACCAAAGATGGCGAGCAACTCATCTTTTGTTCGGCATCTCTTCTACAGGAGACGAATTGGGTGATAGTGACTCAGACGAAGAGGCTAGTGAATGCAAGCAAGAGGTTTGTATTGTTAGTCATTAGGCCTTATGAGGAGCAGCTGAGTAGGGTGTGCTTGAATACCTTGAGCAAGTTTCAGGAGGGAGATCTTGATAGGTTGAAGGCCAAGTACGTGGACTTGTTTTCGGAGATCATGGGACTACCACCACGATGGGGTGTGGAGCATGAGATTATGTTGACCGGCGAGGGTTTGTTGTCGAATATAGGTCTATACTGCACATCTGTAGAGGAGTCTGAGGAGATCAAGAGGCAGGTTTAGGGGCTTTTAAAGACAGGAGTGATTATGCCGAGTTGTTCCCTTTGTGGGTCACTAGTGTTGTTAGTGCCCAAAAAGGATGGAGGCTGGCGCATGTGCGTGGATTACCAGGCGCTTAACAAGAACACCATCAAGAATCGATACCCATTACCTCGGATTGATGATCTTATGGACCAGTTGGAAGGAGTGAGGTTTTTCACGAAGCTGGATTTAAAGTCTGATTACCATCAGATGAGGATTCGGGAGGATGATACTTGGAAGACTGTGTTCAAGACTAAGCAGGGCCTGTTCGAGTGGTTGGTAATGCCGTTTGGATTGTACAACGCTCCGGCTACCTTTATGAGACTTATGAACAATTTGTTACGACCCTTTATAGAGGATTTTGTGATAGTTTACCTTAATGATATCTTGGTGTAAAGCAGGACCTGAGAGGAGCATCTTGTTCATGTCGAGAAGGTGTTTGAGAGGAGCATCTTGTTCAGGGTGCAGGACCACTATTAAAGTTGTTTTGTTTGCAGGTATGGATCTTATCCTAAAGTTATCGGATGCACAAGTCACGAGACCAACTAGTAAAGCTGGTGCGTCAATGACTCTTATATATATAGAATTTTTGGCAAACCCTCAGCCATCAACTGGTTTAATGAGCCTTTACCAACTACCTTTTAAGTCAGGCTATCATGCAAATTGTCTAAGACTATTCCGCATGTAACGTTGTGCTAAAAGAGTTAACTCTCTTAGACTTAGTGCTATGATATTGAATACATAGGCTTCGTCCTTCTTACGGGAATAGACTATCCGGCAATGCATGTAAGGCGTTGACTTATCCCTACTTAGGCTTCGGGATAAAAATCCCCAGACTTGGATTCTGGTGTATTTTTCAATCGGTGAAAGACTAAACCGGCAACGCATGTTAGGCGCTGACTTATCCCTACTTAGGATTTGGGATAAAATTCCCCACGCGTATGAGGCATGGATTTTGGCGTTATGAATAACCACCCATCACAATGTCGACTATGTGGGCTTTCGTCCTTTTTACGGTCAAAGACTAACTGGCAACGCGTGTTAGGCGCTGACTTATCCCTACTTAGGCTTTAGGATAAACTTCTCCAGACTTGGATTCTAGTGTCTTCTTCAATCAGTGAAAGACTAAACAGGCAACACGTGTTAGGCGTTGACTTATCCCTTCTTAGGATTCGGGATAAAATTCCTCACGCGTGTAAGGCACGGATTTTGGCGTTATGAATAACCACCTGACACCTTATCGAATATGTGGGCTTTCGTCTTTTTTACGGTCAAAGACTAAACGGCAACGCGTGTTAGGCGCTGACTTATCCCTACTTAGGCTTCAAGATAAACTTCCCCAAACTTGGATTCTGGTATCTTTTTCAATCGGTGAAAGACTAAACCGGCAACGCGTGTTAGGTGTTGACTTATCCCTTCTTAGGATTCGGGATAAAATTTCTCGCACGTGTGAAGCACGGATTTTAGAGTTGAAGGATGGTGTCTTCTCTTGGGGCAAAGACGAACCTAAAATAGGAGAGGAAGAATTTTATATTCTATCTCTCAAAACCAAAGAGGAAGAATTTTATATTCTATCTCCAGTTGCAAAGAAGACTCAAAGTGGAATCTCCACCTCAAGAATCTAAAAACTGAAACTAAGAGTGGGATCTGCACTCTGAGAATCAAAAAGATTCGGATAATCCTAATTGTCGGAAGTTTTGATTACCAAACTAAAGGTAAATTTCTCGTTTATTGAATATGAATTATGGTTTTGGCCCTAACTGTAGGAAGGTTTGACCAAGCAGGAGTTTCAAGTAACCCTAACTGTAGGAAGGTTTGATCATTCGATTTGAAAGTGGACCTCTCGTTCTTGGCAGGAATTGAGAGAAGATTTTGGCTTTGGTTGTGGTTCTAACTATAGGAAAGTTTGACCAAATGAACAGTAAGCGTGGGATTACAAATTACAATAGGAGTGTTAATTCGTATAAATCACTCGAAGAGAGTCCCTGGTGTTAAGTGACAAATACATAACACAAAGAGGTTTGACAATTTTCAATGATCAGGAGACTAAAATTCCGAGTACTATGTCCGGACTCTAAAAATAGGGGTGTCGAGTACACCAAAGTAGCCGGAGTTTGTGTGAGAGTTTATTATTCATCACCTTCTTGTAGTGACCGGGTTATCCCTAAGAATATTACACGTTACATTCTTTTGGGAACTTCCCATTACATCCACCCCCAGCTTTCTTTATGAAACTGGGTCTAGAATTACACTCAGCTGATTGGTTGGGTTATCCTTAAGAATATCACATACGATATTCTTTCAGAACTTCTCATGAAAGAAAGGAAATAGTTTAGACTCGTATACCTGTTGGAGTATTGAGAAGTAGTTTATACTCGCATACTCTCCGGAGTGTCTGAAGGAGCAGTTTATACTCTAATACTTATCGGAGTCTTCATTCGACTTAATTGAGCATTATGATGCCGGCTTCAACAAAGGTTTGGATGCTATTCTTAAGAGCGAAGCAAGCCTTGGTAGAATAAAGGATCCTCCTGTAGTACGCACAGTACTTTGGATCCATAGTATTGTCAGCTTCCTCCTGATCTGCGATATGTGGTAACTTGATCTTGTTATTTTCAAGGAGGGACTCGAATATGGATGGAACGTCTTCGTCTTTGAAGGAGTACTCCTTTTGTAGTCTCGGATCAGAAGTTTTTTGCTGTCTTCGGGGTTGTTGTTATGATGTCTGATTAACATCAACAACTGCTGCAGGCGCTTTCCCCTTACCACGGGAGACGAAGCTTGAGTTTGGAGGGTTAGCCGTCAGTTGGCTTCTCTCGGCTTTCTTCCTTCTTAGAAAGCGCTCGGCTAGCTCTCCGCGCACTTTCAACTCTTTCCAAGTGTTAGATGGTGCTACTCCCATAACTTCCAATACGTCTAAAGAGAGGTTGTTATGATAGGTTTAGAGGATGAAGTCCTCTGTGATCGGATCTCGGCAGTTCCTCGTCTTATTCCGAAAGTGCTTGACGAAGTCGTCAACCGTCTTATCATATTCCTGTTTCTCATCGAAGAGTGTCCTGATTAACACCTTGGCATCATCATCAAAAAAGTGGAACTGGTTCTCCAGGTCATCCCAGCTATTGATGCTTTCAGGTTTGAGATGGCGGTACCAATCAAAGGCAGCTCCACGAAGGGTGCTGACGAATGACCAGACCGTCAGGAATTCATTCCCAGAAATCACACCCAAGTGAGACTTGAAGTAGATTAGATGCTGAGTGGGGGAACCCTTTCTGTCAAATGGCGTGAAGTTGATCAGGTTGAACTTCGCCGGATACGGTATCGAATCCCACTCTCTTGGGTAAGGACAAAGAATATCGGTCTTCTTCACCTCTCGAGTAGACATCAAGGCGTTGACTTTGTTCTCGAGGTCTTTTATCTTTTCATCCTCGCTCGTGTCCTTCCTTGGTCGATTTTGAGGAGGAATGATGGAGCCACCCCTAGTGTTGTCATTATTGGCGGGACCACCCCTGATGTTGTTATTCTCAATGGGGCCACTCCTAGCTTTTTAGTCAACGGGAGGGTTATCTGCATCGAGGTGTTCATCCACATATGAATCGCTACCTGCTTGACTAACATTGTTGCGATGAATGGATTCACCTATCTGATTCAATAAGGCTCGGATCTATTGATCATGCTCTTCCCTCATTCGCAGCATAGCCTTTTCCATTTCGAACCTGAAGTTCTCTTTTTGCTTAGACAAGGCATTTTCGATGATTTTGGCCATTTGCTCGGTGTTGACCATAAACGCCTCGTCCTATGCTAGACATTGTATTATCAGAAGCGATGGCAGAGTTCGCATATGATGCTTCATCTTCCGAGGATAATCCTCTATTCATCCTCTGATAGTCCCTACGCCTAGTAGTTCCCATGCGTAACCGAGTTATACGTTGGGATATGTCCGAAAAATGTCAAGGATTGAAACTTCACGTTGACTTCTCCTTATCGACCATATTAATGGTGACCTTTGGGAGTTCATCATCTTGCGCAGCTGATCTATTTCTATAGAAATGCCTTGTCTTGGACTTGGACATTCTGGTAGATATCCTTTCAAATACCAAGACTATCTGTGGAGTAGTCTTGGGGCAGCTACACGCTGATAATACTACCTTGATAAGTTTGGTACCCGGACAATGAGAGTCCGCTTCCCGGGTACTTCTCTTTTGAGATTTATTCGTACCCCAGGCTGATAGTACAACTCATTAACGTTGCGGTCAGAGAAACCTATCGGCTGTTTAGTTTGATTCCTCAGATGGAACATTGTCGTTTGTTCAGCGTGTCTTCTTCTGAATAGGTAGCGCTTTATTAGCTTTAGCAGGAGCCATATATTTGGAATCACACCCGTGAGAGGATAAAATTTTAATGGGCTCCTGGTTTTGTGCAGGCATTTCCACACGGGTAGTTACAGGAATTAACTTGTTAGGATGTGACATACGACCTCCAGTTTGGATGGTTGGTCGGGGTTCCTTCAATGGTCCTAAGCGTTCCTTAACAGGTGCTTTGCCTTGATCTTCGTGTAAAGGACCCAGGCAACCCTTCAACAAATTTCTAAATTTGGAGAGGTCCACATCACCGTAGGATTTCACCGAAGGTGTGGTGGTAGGAGCAGGATCCGAAGTTGACGAAGGCTGGAGAGCAACGTTGCTTGCTTTTGCCTTAGGTGTTGATTTGGCCTTTGGCATCCAGATTTGTTTGGATCTTTGCGATCTCTTAACCGCCTCTTCCTTTTGCATTTCTTGTGCTTTCCGCACAAGGATCTGGGCATGTGTAAAAAGTGCGCGACGCTTTTGAATGCGCTCCTCAAGAGTGGAACGGTTCCATTTGACCCACAAACCCATTCATTAGTAGGTGGTTGGGAGGAGGTTCGCAAAGCTTGCTGTGGAGATGGCTTAGCCACTTGGCACTTTCTAAACTCTAGATCCGCTTGGTAACGGAGTCTGTCCACTTGATCTAAAGTCTTGGCGAATTAGCACGTGTGGCGTTGGCGTTGCCTTTGACGTGCTCTCTTTGATAGAGTTGGTGCGTCTTTAGCAGTCGACTCCTTGATTGAAGAGGAGTTCAGATCTGCAGATTTGGCTTCATTGGATGCTATCAGATCATTGTGAGGTTCATCTGTAGCAGCGGTAGCAGGGAGATCACCTTCTTGAATCCTAAGATCTGAAGATGAGCGGATCTTCCGGGAGGAGGAGACCTTCCTGCGCTTGCAAGGAGAGGCGGACTTGGAGGGGGAGGAGGAGGAGACGTACTTCTCGAACTTCTATTAGTTGAACTCGTATTCAACCGCTTCAGCCACGAGGATCTTGATCGTCGGCTAGGGTACGACAGCCTCGGTGACGAGATGTTGGCTCCAACTGTGGTCGCCAGCTTGTTTGGGGAGAAAGTTGATGTATTCATTACAACTTTAATCGTTACAATAAAAACAAAAGATTAGTCTTTTTATAAGACCCTTACATAATGAAAACCAAAAAAATTACAACTCTCATCAAACAGCGCAACGGGTGTTTATCGCCCGTAAAAAAATTACAACTCTCATCAAACAGCGCAACGAGTGTTTATCGCCCGCTGCTTGCATGAGATCTTGGCCTGTGATAGGGATGTTGATATCCGTGGACTACCAAGCGATCAGATCAGATCCAGAGCTTCGTTGATTCGTGAAGGAATCAAGAAACCGAAGCAATTATCTTGGCAATAGCGAGATAATCACTCTTCTCGAGATCACCGTAACGGGGCAATCTCAAGGATAAGAAATAGGAACTACAGATCTAACGAACTCTTCTTCTTCATGTTAAAGAACTCGCTCCGATCTTCTCCTCTCTTCTGAAATTCATGCTCCTTCAGTCTTCAGTTCAGCAGAGCATCACCAATGCTCGAGAATTCCAGATCTGAAAAAAATAAAGGCCCTGGGGTTGAATTTATAGGCCTAGGGACCCCTGTTTTTAGATAAGAACAATCGATTCGATCTTATCTTCAGTTGTAACCATTTAACCACGTTCTTGAATGATATCAAATCAATTGAAACAAATCCAGGCGGTTAATGATCGAAAAACAACTTTAATCTGCCAAAAATAGCATTTCGAGTTTGCAGACACCCGTGGGTGTCTCGGCCAACCTTGGGCCGAGACACCCTATTTTTGGAAAAAATTGCAGAAAAAGAAATAAAGTAAAATTGATTTGTATTCCTTTAATCTCAGTTTTAATTGGATTTCCTGATTACAAAAGAGAGGAGAATGAATTTAATTCTCCCCTTTGTTTAAAATTGAGTTCTTCTTGGTAGCGATGGAGTGCCTCCTTCGAGTGCTTGCGTCGAATTTGCTCTCCGGTGACGATCCGACCGTCTTGTCTCACGGGAACAATTAACTTGTATGACAAGTTTGATTTAGAACTCTTAACGAGTTTAAGAACTCAGAATGAGTTGAAAACTCTGAAAAGAATTCTTGAAAAACTGAATAATCGGGTAAGATGCCAAGTGGATTTGCTGTTGATGATGAATCCTTCGAGATTTAATTTCCTAACTGCCAAGCAGTTCCTTGATCTCCAAAGATCTCACTCTCCACACCCAATAAATCCAACCTTATGTAGTTTTGATCTCAAAAATCCTCAACCTATTTACTCAGTTGAGTAATGTGGTTATTTATAGGGGGATAAGGGGTGTAACTAACCCCTAAATCCGCTCCTAAGTGGGAGAAAATCCCTCAAAACATGGGGTAAACGGTTTTAAGGCCGTTCAGCTCATGTTTGAACAAGTCAAATGCCCAGATTGGCATTCTTGAATTTCAACTCTGCGTCGGAGACTTGGGACGCAGAGTTGGGTATCTGCTATAGATTGAGAATGCATAGGCCCCTCGTGTTCTGAGTCTTAACTCTGCATCGTAGAGTTGCCTACTTGCTGGAAATTGAAGACGCACGGTTTGTTTGCACGCTGAATCTTAACTCAACATCTTGGATTTAAGACGCAGAGTTGGGTGTCTGCTGAAGAACGCACAGGTCGTTTGCCCGCTAGGTCTTAACTCTGTGTCTTGGATTTGAGACACAGAGTTGGGTGTCTGCTGAAGAACGCACATGCTATGTGCGTTTTGAGTTGAGAAGCGCAGAGGTGGACTCTGTATTTGGGAGAGGTTGTTGACTTGTAACCTCGTTTATTACAGCATCGTGAAGACTAATGCTCATTGATCTTTGCTTTAGCTGTTATAGGGTGTGAAAGTCGTCAGATTGTAATTCTCATAGTTGGTTGTGAAGGCTACTGAATAGAGTTTTCATCAGTTGTCGGAAGTATCATTGAATTATAACTCTTCTCAATCTATGTGAAAAGTCCTCCGTTTGCAGCTTTCATTTGTTAACATGAAAGTCATCTGATTGTAACTTTCATTGTTGAAGCTTGATGGGGATCAACTATCTATTATGATTTTTAGACAGCCTACAAAACCCCCTCCAAAGTTTTCTAAAGTTCGTGATTGACTGAGATGAATTTTCGGAATACTTTGGACCCTAAAATTTAGTTGATTGGTTGTTCACTCCGTCTGATTTGCAGACATCGTGAACCTGATTGTTGTAATGTTGAAATTCTGGTTCCTCAAACTTAACCAGGTAACTTTTTTAAGTCTTGATGATAATGAAATTAGTAAAACAAGCTAAAGCCTAAGTCATTACTGATGAACCAAACAAGAGCGATGATGACAACAATTTTGTCTGGGTCCTTGAGATACTCCACTCGATCTGTGATGAGGTGTGCTTTTCGAATATCGTTTGGATCCTTCAGATACTCCAATTGATCTGCGATGAGGTGTATTCTTTTCTCTAGAAAATTCTTGTAGGCATTGATGAACACTCAAGATGCTGCTGTCAGTTTCATTGATCTTGGTGGGAATGTTAAGCTATTTAGAAGAATGAGTTGTGTGCATCTCCTGTCTTCATCAATCTTTGTTGGGATGTTAAGTCATTTAGAAGAATAAGTTGTGCGCAGCTCCTAGCTTCATTAATCTTGGTTGAGATGTTATGTTATTTGGAAGAACGAGTTGCACGCCGGATCGTGTCTTCATTTATCTTTGTGGGAATGTTAAGCCACTTAGAAGAATAAGTTACGCGTGATTCCTAGTTTCATTAATCTTAGTGGGAATGTTTAGCCACTTAGAAGAATGAGTTGAACGCCGAATCGAGTTTGACAATTTTAGCGTTGCTGATTGTAATCTGTCTGTACTCATCCAATAGACTCCACAGCGGAGTCGCCTGTTTCTTCTTGGTTTTGGTCACCTTGATAACTGAGACCCACTTTCCTCTATTTATTTAAAACTAGGTCTTGGTTTTAAACATCGAGAAATTCATTCGTTAGCGTTAAAACACACAGGTTGATTCTTATGCTTGAGAATCAAAACGCAGAGTTGAACTCTACGTTCAGAAGTTCAACCAACGTGAGCGCACAGGCCGCGTTTGATGGTATTCTGGACCTAGAATCTCGTTATGATTCGACAGCTCATAGCTATCTATAAATAGACAGCTAAGGTCAAATCAAAAGTTATTCGACTTTTCATCTGTTTCTCTTTGAAAAGCTTAACGAAGACTCTTCATTTTGAACTCCGGCGAACTCTACTCATCTTCTCTGACCATCATCCTCATTGTGTCCTAGAAAGAAGACCGTTTCCCGCTCCAAGCCCGCCGCTGCTACTGTTCAGAGCTCGCGGCAAACCTCGGCCGTCGGCGGTGATGTCACTCGAGCTGATGCGACACCAATGCAAGCTCCTCCCGTCGGTGGTAAGTATCGACTTCTATAGCCACAAAACTTGCTTCGGCAAGATCTGAGCAACAAGGAAACTCGTTTTGATGTTAGAACGCAGAGTTAGGACTCTGCGTTTCGAATTCGAAATGTTAGGGTCCGACTTCTACGCTCGAATTTTGTAACGCAGGACTTAGACTCTGCGTTTGAATGACTAACGCAAAGTCTGACCTATGCGTTAATTAGATTTGACATAGGGTCTGGTCTGTGCATTTTAGTGCTTAACGCATGGTCCAACCTTTGCGTCGATAAGCTTTAACGCAGGGTTTGAACCGTGCGTTTGAATGTTTAACACAAGGTTTGACCTCTGCATTAATAATATTTAACATAGGGTCTAAACTATGCATTTGAATGTTTAACACAAGGTTTGACCTCTGTGTTAATAATATTTAACGCAGGGTCTGAACTATGCGTTTGAATATTTTAACACAAGGTTCGACCTCCGCGTTGATAAGATTTAACGTAGGGTCTGAACCGTGCATTTGAATGTTTAATGTCAGGTTTGACCTTTGCATTGATAAGATTTAACGCAGGATGTAAACCGTACGTTTGAATGTTTAACGTTAGGTTTGACCTGTGCGTTTAAACGACCTTATTGCTCCAAGGATTTGACTAAGGTTGCCTTTGTTTTATTTTTATGCTGACTGACTGAATGTTTTTCTCTTTTGCAGTACCTTACACCCGCGAACCTCTCACACTTCATCATCACTTTGGGCGTGAGGGTGGTGTGGATTTGAATATACAATTCAATCTGCGTCAGGAACTCCCGATATTTCAAGATACTAACAAAGAATGTGTCACTTTGATATCCCAGGCTAGCCCAGCTATATTTAGGATTCTAGTTACGGATGCTCAATTTGAAACTGAATCTCGCAAAAAGCTCACCAAGCCAGCATTCCTGTTTGGCGACCATGTCGTCATCCAAAAAGAGATCGTGACTGGCGGCCATTATAAGTGGTTGAGACAAATAGAAGATCGCCACTTCTTCCTCCCTGACATGCATAGGATGTTTCCTATCGCTTATTATCAGTGTGCCTCCGTCCCTCGACATATGAATTGGGACCTTGTCAGGGAGCAGGATGGGGTAGCTGTTAGGGTTTTGACTTACATAGGCGTACACACCATAGGTTACAACCGACAGGTGTCAGCTTTGGAACCCTGCCTATTCTCTAGGGGATATCCCTTTGGAGAAACAGCTAGTATAGCTAACACTTTCATGCAGAGATTTTTGGCTGTGAAAGGAGAGTTCCCTTCTTCAGTATTCAGAACTCCCGGATGGGTTCATTCTTCCAGAACAGGGTGGTGGTCAAGAATGACAGAGTTCGTGCTGACAAAGCTAGAGGGAACATTAGCTCGATCTGGGCTCAGTTACCCTGTAATGGCTACCAGATGTGGCATTAACTACAACCATTATAATTTCTTTGCTATTCTAGAGAGATACAACCCGGAGACGTGTACATTCTTCACACCTGTGGGGGAATTAGGGTTTGCCCCCCATGAAATGTATGACGTTTCGGGTCTTCCTTTTGGAGACTTGCCCTATGAAGAGTTCATTCTAGGGTCAAGTGAGCTTAGGATTTTGAAGGAGATGAACCCCGATGTCTATGACACTCTATGGGAAGTAATGTGTCATTTTCAAATCTGCACCCAACTGACGGGGACACGAGGACGTGGTATAAAGCAGCTATCCTGGGCTGAATATCTATTCTAGAATTTGTCTCACAAGACTACCGCTATGTCTCATCGGAGCGTGAGCACCCCTGAGGTGATCCAAGATTTAATCAACGATGCTACAGCGCATTATGTCAATGAGGGATTAGAAGATGATTTCCCTACGCAGAATGAATTTGAAAGTTTCCACCATCAGGCTGCCATGCCTATTTCTGACATGGCCCTGTTGGCGGGTTTTCTCATGCTTTGGTTGAAACGATGTGTTGTACCTACCAGGCCCATAGATGCTGTAGTAATAGAAGTGGTCTACCCAGCTGTCCTCTTGGCTCATGGGAGGCCTGTGAATCTACTTTCAGCTATGACATGCTGTCTGCAGCACGGTTTGTGGGAGCTATGTCTTGAATTCATTCAGGTGAAGGAGACAGGCTCTGGAGAAAAGAAGAGTTTGGTGACTCCAAACCCTCGAGTACCCCTACCGATTACTTATTTGATGGCATAGTATGTATCCCACTGTCCTCATTTGATGAGTGCCCCATCTCCCTCGGACGAAGGATTCATCCCTTTTGTACAGAGACTGGAAGGTGCTACTTGGGAAGGCACATATGTAGTGAGAGTTCGTCAAATCTTGTCGAGAGACCTCAATTATCACATATTCCGCTGTTTCCCAGACTTTGAAGGCGGTGGCTATGGACAAGTGTTCTAGGATACAGCTGGCCCGGATGGTATTACCCGTTTAGATGGGGGAGTCTTCCACTGGCTATTGAACATTAGACCAGGTTATCTTCTCCTTAGGCAAGGTGATAAATGTATAATTGAGCCGTATCAACCGTACCGATTCGCTCGACAATTTGGGTACGATCAATGTTAGACCCTAGAGGGGGGGTGATTAGGGTCTTATGCTAATCTAATCCGATTAAATGCCAATTAAAACTAATTCAAATATATTCTTGCAAGATAGATATACAAAGGGTTATGTGCAAGAATATGCAATATACACAAGGTGATATATCCTATATGATAGAAATATATGCAAGGATATATACACTAACACAAGATGATATATCCTACCAAAGAGATATACAATATGATATATGTAAGGATATGTCAACTAACACAAGGGTAAACAATATAAACTAGATAGAGGGAAAAACAACAATGAGCAATTGACAAAGGCAATATGGATAATAAGCACGAATGTAAAAGTACGCCAATGCAATCACAAACAAAACGATATGTTTACGAGGTTCGGTCCCCA
>BQKN01064444.1:168006-178879 GCA_022839385.1 Asparagus kiusianus | reverse complement strand
AATATACAAAGTATAATATATCATGCATATAAACAAGAAAGAATATACTCACAATATTTCTCCCCCTTTGACAACATCAAAAAGGGGACAAATGAATGAAGAGAGCGAAAGCTCCCCCTATCAATAAGCATAGGTGAGTATAAAACATAAAAAGATATAGGGATTACTCCCCCTATCAAAATGCCATATGGAATATATGCAATAAAGATCATGGCAACCATATGTGAGTAAGCATAGATGAATATGCTAAATGTCACTCACATACTACAAGAGAATGAGAACACATATGAATGTATCATTGAGATAATGTGTGTAAAAACATAAAGATCAAAAATAGATTTATGAAATCAAAAGAAAAGGAACATGAAAATCATGTAAAAGGTTTTCAAATGAAAACAAATTACTCAAATGAAATCATAAATCAAGATTTGAGTCTAAAAACAATGTTTGATCAAAAAAGAATTTTCTTTGTGGGATTTGATCAAACCACATATGGAATACATTATAAGGCACGAATAGATGATCCATAAGCACAAACATATAAATATCATCGTATAAGTGAAATATAATGAATTCAAGGCAACAAATCAAAACAAAATCTTTAACAAAAGAATTTCAAGAGAGGCAACAATATATCAAGCTCTTAAGCTTGTTCTAACCCATATAATCATTCTAGCATCCGGTAAACTTGATTTGGGAATAAACACCCAATAAACCCGGAGGGTTATATAAATACAAAACCTCTCATGAAAGCAAAAACAATAATCATGAAAACAAAAGAATTTAACCAATAAGGAATTGTTTACATAAAAGTTTAAAATACATTTTTCAAAACCAAGAAAGAAAAAGAATAAAAAAACACTAAAATTCTTGATTTAAAAAAAAATCATTTTGACACCCAAGAATTCTTGGTGCCGGATTGTTTAGGGACATGACCCCTATCATTCAAGCTCAAAGCCCTAGGGTTATGAACCCTCTTGGGCATATGTGGTGCACGGGATCGGTCATAGCAATAATCACTCAAATGACCATTCCGATTGCAATATGTACAATGGAAAGGAAGCATTTGCTTATGTTGACCATTAAAAAGTGCACGTGGAACATTTGCAAACAAAGGTAAATTATTTGAAGCTTTTTGCAAATGTAAAACATTATCAAAACAAAACTTTCCTAAGTGGCCAAATCTACCACAAACATTACATTTATAAACATGTGGTCTACTAGAAACATTTGGAAAATGAGACTTATTTTTCAAATCAAAACAATATTTGGCCAAATGACCAAAACGACCACAAATATCACATTTAAACACATGAGCATGCTTATGATGAACATGATGAGTATGTGCATGTGTATGTGATGAAGAAACTTGATGAGATGCACAATGAGCTTTAGTATTCTTATATTTATGTGCATCATAGCAAAATTTAGATAAGTGGCCTTTACGACCACAAATTGAACACTTTTAAACTTTGCTATAAATATGTGCATAGTGAGTGTTGGATTTAAAGGAATTAACACGAGACTTTGCACATAAGTCCATAAGTTTCTTATTGTTAACAATGCATGTTTTAAGAGTTGAATCTAAAGATGAAATGCGATTTTTAACAATGTTCAACTCATCATTAGGCACATATG
Organism: Asparagus kiusianus; assembly: GCA_022839385.1. Taxonomy (NCBI): domain Eukaryota; kingdom Viridiplantae; phylum Streptophyta; class Magnoliopsida; order Asparagales; family Asparagaceae; genus Asparagus; species Asparagus kiusianus. Next base: position 177,241 of record BQKN01064444.1, on the reverse strand, counting down.
CATTTGAACTAGAAGTAGAACATGTATGATTATCAATTTTATTTCTAAAGCTTTCTACTTCTAAAAAGGCATTACCTTTAGCATGAGATAAGCTAGACAAGGATGAGGTCAATTTTTTATTTTCCAAATTTAATAAGTCATTGTTTTCTTTAAGCATAGTATTTTCTTTTACAATGACATCAAATTTGGACACTAGCAACTCATGATCGGATTTTAATTCTACATGCTTGCTTTTAAGATCAATAAAATTATTTTGTAATTTTGTATAGGCATGAGATAATCTTTCATATGCACAAGCAAGTTCATCAATAGATAAATCATTATCGGAATCGGAATCGCTTACTACACTAGGACTATCGCCTAGTGGCCGTGTGCATGATGATGCTCCACACTCACTTGAAGAACAATCCTCCAAACTACGTCGGATTTCCTCCAAGTTGCCTTGATGTGCTTCTATGAATTTCCATAAATTATAAGCACTATCAAAATGAACAAATTTGTTAGAAAAGGATTGTAGGCATCAAAAATTACCGATAGGTCCCCGCAAGCAGCTCAGTGTTAACGAATGACGATGAACGTCACTACCCGGTTCACAAGAGTTCAATTGACGTCGGTGAGCACCTGAAGTGAACCGACGGACTACGTGAGCCGACAGAATCTCAGAACAATGGGGATACGGACTGACCGGAAACCCCGTGATCACTACAAAAGGAGCAGCGCCCGTCGTGTCCCGTTCGCCCCACTGATAATCCAACCATCGGGATCTACAGGGCTCTTCGTCAGAATTCCAACGCATCCAAAATTAATCAAATCCGAGTTCGGATGTAAAGTCAACGGTGGAACAACGGCAGACGGTCTCGGACTGAACCGAGGCACCCGCAGTGTCCCGGCGAGGTTGAAACACCCAAAGGGTGTCTTGGCAAAACCAAGACACCCCAGGGGTGTCTTGGCCACGCCAAGACACCCCCAAGGGTGTCTCAAGGCGTTTTACACGCCGAAACACCTTTTTGGGGGTGTCTCCAAGCGGTTACACGCCGAAACACCTTTTTGGGGGTGTCTCCAGGTTGTTACACGGCGAAACACCTTTTTAGGGGTGTCTCTAAGTTTTTACACGCCGAAACGCCTTTTTGGGCAGCCCCTAGGGTCTCCTCTTGCCTATAAATAGGACCCTTAGGCCTTCATTTTGAGGATCTGGAAATTTGGAGAGCTAAGGCGAAGCCCTGCTGCAGCGACGAGTGATCAAGCCCTCTACAGCAAAGGAGTCTTTTTCTTCATTCCCCTCTCTTTTCCTTAGTGTTGCCCCTTAGCGGTGATACTAAGAAGAGATAGTGTCTCGTTTTAGCCAAGATATACACTTCAAAACTTCTAGATCTCACGCGGATCGACGAAGTTCTGTTTCTATATCCCTTCGCGGATAGACGAAACTCTGCCGGATTCTTCCGAAACGGATCTGATTGACCGGCGGTCCACGGATATCAACATCCCGTCACAGGCAAAAGACCCACGCAAGCGAGACCGCACCAAAACGGGATCTCGTGTTTATCTTCGATAAAGTTGTAATCTTTGTTTTATTGCACAAGTAGATCTTATAAAAAGATCGACTTTTCATTTGACTTTGTTGTAACGTCTGAAGTTGTAACAGATCTCAAAGCAATAAAAACAACAACTTTTCCCGAAAACAAGCTGGCGACCACAGTGGGAGCCGCCGATCTCGCTGCCAAGATCGCCGTGATGCAACCGGCCTTCAAGATCCGGGTGAATGAAGAGATCGAATACGAGTTCGATCAGCAGAAGTTTGAAGAGTACCTCTCTTCCTCCTCCTCCAGATCCGCCTCTCCGCATAAGCGCGGGAAGACTCCATCTCCCAAAAGGGCTCGTAGGATCTCCAACTCCTCAATCCAAGATCCCGCCGCTGCAACACTCGCACCACACAACGTCCCCGCATCGTTCAGTGTGGTCGAGGCTACAGATCCAGCTATCCTGTCCGCCACAAAGGCGATTGATGATACAACTCCAGTTCTGTCAAAGAGGGCTCGCCAAAGACGGCGTCAACGCCTCGCCCTACAACAAGCCAAAGCTGCTGAATCGATGGACGGGATCCGCTACAATGAGGATCTAAAGTCCAGGTACCGCCGAGAACAACAACGGCAAACAATCAACTCCTCCTCCTCCAAAACAGAAGCGAACGAATGGGTTCGCGTCAAGAGGAATCGCTCCACCCTCGAGGAGCGAATCAAGAAGTGTCGGGCGCTGCTTGCGCATGCCCGACTCCTCCTAAAGAAGGCGGAGGAGATGCAGCAAGAAACGGCGGTCAAAAAGCTATCTACAAGCAGATTGGTGTGGGTTCCCAAATCAAAACCAGTACCTCCAGCGAAGAAGGGTGGAGTTATCGCCCGAAATCTTCCAAAACCAGATGATGTCCCTCCTGTTCCGGCACCTTCAACGGAGCAAGGTAAGAACGGGGACTCTTCAAGATCCAGGGTTCCTTTGATAGGTCGCCTCGGTCCTTTACCGGAGAATCGAGGTAGAGTACCTATCAAGGAAAGACTGGGACCATTGAAAGGTCCCCAGGTGATAAATCAAACTGGGGGTCGAATCAATCTCCCCAAGAAAAATGACAAAGGGAAAGCCCCTATCACCGACCGCATTGGGTTGCGAGTCGAAGTAAAAGAGCCCGTTCAGTTTCTACGCTCACAAAAGCGTAAACTTGAACGGGCCACTCTTGAAAAATCTAACAAAGCATTGCATCCCCGAAGGGAAGAACACTCATCTGAGGATGAGGGTGTTATACCGGGGAACACATGCCAACACTCTGTAGTTTGCTCCAGCTACCAAGCTGATGAGTTGTACTACAGAGCTGGGGGTGTGGAAAAATCTCGGAAGAGATATGTGCAGGACACGGAGTCTCGCTGCCCGTGCACCAACATAATCAAGGCGATGCTATCTGAATGCTGCTGTGCTCAAACCCCAAGGAGAGTCTCGGTGTTCGAAAGAATTTCTAAGCCAGGGCATTTCCACAAGAAGAAATTCGTCCACCAAGAAGACGAATATCTAAGAGTCTCGGCTAATATGGCTGGCAGAGGCAAATCATCATAATATTTCAGCATAGATCAGCTTGCCGAAGTATCCCGATGTATGACACGGTTGCGGTCAGGGACCAGTGGCCGGAAGAACTACCGAAGGATACAAAAGGGACTCTCTTTAGAAGAGGAAGAGTCAGATGCTGATTCAGATTCTTGCTCCGCTGTAGCATCCGATGACACGGCTTCTAGTGCGGGACAACCTTATGAATCGCTTATGATTAGTGCCGAACAGGTAACTAAGATGCTTGAAGAGGCCCTGGCTAAGCAGAAAGAGGCATTCAAAATCGAAATGAAAACGGCCATGCAGCGGATGAGGGAAGAGCACGACCAACAAATTCGGGCTCTGTCTAATCAGTTCAGTGAATCCAGCCGTCGTAACCGTGCTGACAAAGCGGGTAGCGATTCAGATGTGGATGAACCTCTCAATGCTGAGAACCCTCTAGCTAACCAAAACGCTGGGGGTGGTCCTACCAATAATGACAATACAGGGGGTGGCCCCATTATCCCTCTTTCAATTTGTCCAAGCCCCGATACGAGCGAGGATGAGAAAATGAAAGATCTCGAAAGCAAAATCAACGCTCTGATGTCTGCTCAAGAAGTGAAAAGGACCGACATTCCATGTCCCTATCCAAGGGAGTGGGATTCAATAGCATACCCGGCGAAGTTCAACTTGATTAACTTCACACCGTTTGACGGGAAGGGTTCGCCCACACAACATATGATCTACTTTAAATCCCACTTGGGCATGATCTCCGGTAATGAAGCCTTGATGGTTCGGTCATTCGTTGGCACTCTTCGGGGAGCCGCCTTCGATTGGTATCGTCACCTCAAGCCCGAAAGTATTAACAACTGGGACGATATAGAGAGCTCATTCCTCGGCAGTTTCTTTGATGACGACGACGAGGTATCCATCAGGACACTTTTCGATGAGAAACAAGAAGATGGCGAGACAGTTAACGACTTCGTCAAACGCTTCAGGAATAAGGCAATGAACTGCCGAGATCCGATCACGGAGGACTTCATCCTCCAGACATGTCATAACAACCTATCTATTGAGATATTAGAAGTTATGGGAGTCGCACCGTCCAACACTTGGAAAGACCTGAAGGTCCGAGGGGAGCAAGCTGAGCGATTCCTCCGAAGGAAGAAGACCGAGAGGGGTCAATCGACGACTAATCCTACGAATTCTAACTTCGTCTTCCGTGGTAAGGGCAAAACCCCTATAGCGGCTGTTGATACCAATCAAACATCGTAACAGCAGCCCCGGAGACAGCAGAAGACTTCGGATCAGAGGCCTCAAAAAGAGTATTCCTTCAAGGACGAAGATGTTCCAGCCATCTTCAAATCCCTCCTCGAAAATAACAAGATCAAGCTGCCACCGATCACGAATCAGGAGGAAGCTGACGATACTTCGGATCCAAAGTACTGCGCGTACCACAGGAGGATCCTTCATCCCACCAAGGCCTGCTTTACTTTAAAGAATAGCATCCAGACCTTGGTTGAAGCCGGCGTCATAACGCTAGAGTAAGCCAGTCAAGAACGGCAACACTCCGACCGGTATAAGAGTATAAACTGCTCCCCGACTCCGAAGAGTATACGAGTATAAACTGCTTCTCAATACTCCAATAGGTATATGAGTCTAAACTATTTCCTTTCTTCAATGGGAAGTTCCTGGAGAACGCCATACGTGGTATTCTTAAGGATAACCCGATCATGCAGCTGATACAAACCCAGTTTCGCAAGAAAAGCTGGGGGTGAATAATTCATGTAACGGGAAGTCCCCGGACGAATTAAGGATAACCGAAATAATTTTCAAAACCAAAATCCCCTCTCGATTCCTTCAATGAACGAGAGGACCACAAATTGAGCGATCAAACCTTCCGACAGATAGGGTTATCCGAACCTTTTCGGATTCTCAGAGTGGAAATCCCACCTCGAGTTTCCTTTCTTGCTGAAGATAGAATATAAAATTCTTCCTCTTCAGATTCAAATGACCAATCCTATAAAAGTTAGGGTCGTTTGAACCTTTCGATTCTCGGAGTGGAAATCCCACTTCTAGTTTCATCCTTCGGATCCTGGGGGTGGAGATCCCACCCCGAGTTTCCTTTCCTGCTGAAGATAGAATATAAAATTCTTCCTCTTCAGATCCAAATGACCAATCCTATAAAAGGTAGAGTCGTTGGAACTTTTCGGATTCTGGGGGTGGAGATCCCACCTCGAGTTTCCTTTCCAGCTATAGATAGAATATAAAATTCTTCCTCTCCAGCGCCGAGAGATAGAATATAAAATTCTTCCTCTCCCACTTTTCCCCTGTCTTTGCTTTCAGAAAAGACAGGGATGAAGTAAATGCCTAACACGCGTTGCCGGGTAGTCTATTCCCGTGAGAAAGACGAAGCCTATGTATTCAACATCATAGCACTAAGTCTAAGGGAAGCAATTTTCTTAGCACAATCCTCTCCCATTTTTCCCTGTCTTTGCTTTCAGAAAAGACAGGGATGAAGTCAACGCCTAACACGCGGTGCTGGGTAGCCTATTCCCATAAAAATGGCGAAGTCTATGTATTCGACATCATAGCATAAAGTCTCAGAGAATTTTATTCTCTTAGCACAACGTCACATGCGGAACGGATTTAAACAATTCGCATGCTAGCCCGATTCAAACGGTAATCGGTAAAGGCACGTCAAACCCGTTGAGGGCTGGGGGTTTGCCAAAAACCCCAAAGTCAACGCCTAACACGCGTTGCCGGTTTAGTCTTTCACCGATTGAAGAAGACACCAGAATTCCGGTCTGGGGTATTTTATCCCGAAGCCTAAGAAGGGATGAGTCAGCGCCTAACACGCGTTGCCGGTTAGTCCTTAACCGTCAAAAAGGACAAAAGTCCACATATTCCACATTGTGGCAGGTTGTTAATGACACCATAATCCGTGCTTCACACGCACAGGGAATTTTATCCCGAATCCTAAGAAGGGATAAGTCAACGCCTAACACGCGTTGCCGGTTTAGTCTATTCCCGTAAGAAAGACGAAGTCTACGTATTCAATGTCGTAGCACTAAAAGAGTTAACTCTTTTAGCACAACGTTATGTGCAGAACGGATTTAAACAATCTGCATGCTAGCCCGACTCAAACGGTAGTCGGTAAAGGCTCATCAAACCCGTTGATGGCTGAGAATTTGCCAAAAAATTCTATAAATACGAGTCATTGATGCATCAGCTCTGTTAGTTGGTCTCGTGACTCAGTTATCCAACAACATTAAAATAAGATCCACAAATGCAGATGAATCAGCTTTAACAGTTGGTCCTGCAACCACGACACTTGGGACCGCCGTGCTCCAATACCTTAAGAGCTTAAACTGTGTATACTCCAGCAAACGTACGAGTATAAACTGTGTTAATGGCGATCCAAAACCCTAGGTTAACGCCGGTCAACCGTAAGCCCAGGTCAACGCCATTCAACGCGTTGCGACAAAAAGTCAACCGTCGATACTCGAAACCCTAAGGGTGGCGCCGGTCAACGCGTAGTCCTAGGTCAACGCCATTCAACGCATTGTGACAAAAAGTCAACCTTCGACGTTCGAAACCCTAAGGATGGCGCCGGTCAACGCGTAGCCCTAGGTCAACGCCATTCAACGCGTTGCGACAAAAAGTCAACCGTCGATGCTCGAAACCCTAAGGGTGGCGCCGGTCAACGCGTAACCCTGGGTCAACGCCCGTCAACGCATTGCGACCAAAAAGTCAACGCACGACGATTCCAAACCCTCAGGTAGACGCCGGTCAACGCGTAACCCTGGGTCAACGCCCTTCAGCGCGTTGCAACGAAAAGTCAACCGTTGACGTTCGAAACCCTAAGGGTGGCGCCGGTCAACGCGTAGCCCTAAGTCAACGCCAATCAGTGCGGTGCGACAAAAAGTCAACCTGCAGTGATCCGAAACCCCAAGTCAACACGATGTGACAGGGATAGTAAGTTCAAAAGTCAACTTAATGACACGAGCCAAACTCAACTCACCAGCTATAGACTCGAGACTCCGACGACGGCCAGACGATAAACGCAGCGCCGGAACAACTTCGGTTATTCGACAAAGCACCGGATAAACCGAAAATCGAAGGAGCCGAGAGTTGAAGCGAACCACAGGTCCTTTATGCCGACTGAAGGCTGGACCAATCATATCCAAAGTATTCCGATCTCTTCTATAAAAGAAACGAGTCCGAAACACTTTGGAGGGGGTATCTGTAGGCATCAAAAATTGCCGATAGGTCCCCACAAGCAGCTCAGTGTTAACGAATGACGATAAACGTCACTACCCGGTTCACAAGAGTTCAATTGACATCGGTGAGCGCCTAAAGTGAACCGACGGACTACGTGAGCCGACAGAATCTCAGAACAACGGGGATACGGACTGACCGGAAACCCCGTGATCACTACAAAAGGAGCAGCGCCCGTCGTGTCCCGTTCGCCCCACTGATAATCCAACCATCGAGATCTACAGGGCTCTTCATCAGAATTCCAACGCATCCGAAATTAATCAAATCCGAGTTCGGATGAAAAGTCAACGGTGGAACAATGGCGGACGATCTCGGACTGAACCGAGGCACCCGCGGTGTCTTGGCCATGCCAAGACACCCCCAAGGGTGTCTCAAGGCGTTTTACACGCCGAAACACCTTTTTGGGGGTGTCTCCAAGCGGTTACACACCGAAACACCTTTTTGGGGGTGTCTCCAAGCGGTTACACGCCGAAACACCTTTTTGGGGGTGTCTCCAGGTTGTTACACGGCGAAACGCCTTTTTGGGGGTGTCTCCAAGTTTTTACACGCCGAAACGCCTTTTTGGGCAGCCCCTAGGGTCTCCTCTTGCCTATAAATAGGACCCTTAGGCCTTCATTTTGAGGATCTGGAAATTTGGAGAGCTAAGGCGAAGCCCTGCTGCAGCGACGAGTGATCAAGCCCTCTACAGCAAAGGAGTCTTCTTCTTCATTCCCCTCTCTTTTCCTTAGTGTTGCCCCTTAGCGGTGATACTAAGAAGAGCTAGTGTCTCGTTTTAGCCGAGATATACGCTTCAAAACTTCTAGATCTCACACGGATCGACGAAGTTCTGTTTCTATATCCCTTCGCGGATAGACGAAACTCTGTCGGATTCTTCCGGAACGGATCTGATTGACCGGCGGTCCACGGATATCAACATCCCCGTCACAGGAAAAAGACCCACGCAAGCGAGACCGCACCAAAACGGGATCTCGTGTTTATCTTCGATAAAGTTGTAATCTTTGTTTTATTGCACAAGTAGATCTTATAAAAAGATCGACTTTTCATTTGACTTTGTTGTAACGTCTGAAGTTGTAACAGATCTCAAAGCAATGAAAACAACAACTTTTCCCGAAAACAAGGATGAGTCAAAGGCATTAAGCAAATATTCTAACAAAAGCTTGTTCATATTAAACATTCTTTTATCATTGTTAGTCCACTTGGATTTTTCCGAAGTGGGTATAATATAAGCACAATCAATAACTTCCCATAAGTTGATATTTCTAGATTCAACAAATAGTTTAAATCTAGAAGCCCATTGAGCATATGGAAAATTAATGAATTTAGGAGCAACATTTGATTCATAGCCTAAACGAAATATATTCATATTCATGATATATATGTGAAAATATGCAAGAAAGACAAAAGTAATCATAGCAAGATTAGCACAAATAAGATAACTTGGATCTTTAACTCAAGGTGGTTAGACCTTAAATTAAAGAGCACCAAGCTCTGATACCAATTGTTAGACCCTAGAGGGGGGTGATTAGGGTCTTATGCTAATCTAATCCGATTAAATGCCAATTAAAACTAATTCGAATATATTCTTGCAAGATAGATATACAAAGGGTTATGTGCAAGAATATGCAATATACACAAGGTGATATATCCTATATGATAGAAATATATGCAAGGATATATACACTAACACAAGATGATACATCCTACCAAAGAGATATACAATATGATATATGTAAGGATATGTCAACTAACACAAGGGTAAACAATATAAACTAGATAGAGGGAAAAACAACAATGAGCAATTGACAAAGGCAATATGGATAATAAGCACGAATGTAAAAGTACGTCAATGCAATCACAAACAAAACGATATGTTTACGAGGTTCGGTCCCCA
>BQKN01064444.1:144752-167606 GCA_022839385.1 Asparagus kiusianus | reverse complement strand
GCAATTCCATCCATCCTCCAACTACGTTGTTTGCCTAGAATAAATACAAAAACACAAACACTAGACAAACAACATTAGAAGTAAATTGTTTGTTAAACATCATCAAAACAAGAAGGCCAACAAGCAATTGTACGTTGGAAATCCACGGGGCTAACTTGCAATTATTGGTAATATATAAGAAGGGGCTCGGGCCTGGTACGACTCCATAGTAGGCTACACTGGAGCTACCTTTATGTTACCTCACAAGACGCTAAATTCACTTCTCTCCATAGCTTTCTGCAACTGGAATCATACGACTTCCAAGATACCTGATTATAAGTCGAATTTGTCTGGCTTACGAGAAATTAGAAGGATGTATTCATCCAGAAGAGGATCCCGTGTATCTCGTCTGAAGGGAATTAATGAGTTCTTATCTTATGAGGACGAGGCTGAAGAAGAAGAAGAAGATCTAGGACCAGAGAATGCTCCAATAGCGAGCCCTAAGGTTGCTGAAACTCTAAGAATGAGGGCAGCTGGAAAGAGGGCTCTTACCGAAGAAGAAGTAGTTCAGTACGAGAAATGTACTCGCAGGAAATTATTAGTAGACCCTCCTTCTCATAAACTAATGGCTGATGCTTTCAAGTCCACTGGGAGAGAGGAGAAACAAGAATCTGCTATTGCAAATCGTCCCCTCCACACAGGACTTCACTCTGGGGGTCCTGCTTTTTCCAGTGAATTTTCTTCTTATCATCCTTTGGATCAAGAAGAGGGCGGGGACGAGTCATTGATTAGGGATGTGGAGTCTTCTCCTATCATGGACCCTATTATTTCACCATTTCCAGGTCAGGCTTCAGATGCTACTCTTTCGACTGCAGAGACGTCACCTACAGCGTCTCCTGCTGAAGAGATTACGCCCCTTATAGACGAAAGTCAATCTCCTGCTGATTCTGTGTTATTGCCACAGACGGGGGCTACTATTCCTAGCCCAATGACTGGCATTATGACTAAAGCGGATGCGACTGCAAGTTCTCCCGGACTCTCGACTGCAGATGAGAAGGAACCGTTAGATTATAGGACCTCTTCTCGTAGCGTTGATGCTGATGAGGAGGAAAGTGATGGTGACGATAACTCTACCGGCTGGGCTGATCCACCACGACCCTCTACTGACAAGGCATCCACTTATATTCCTTCTTCCCATATTTGTAAAGATTACATACTCTGGTTTCGGTGGTGCTTTCTTTTTTCTTTATACTAGCTGCTTTGTTGTACAGGTTCTCCGACTCATGAGGCTGCTGATACGTCTCTGCCTCCCAACCAGCAAGCAACAGCTACCTCTATCTCCGAACCCACACCGGCAACGACGACTTCTTTACAAGAAGAATCCCCTCCGCTAACGATTTCTCTCAAATCTGCAGGGACGGAGAATGTGTTAAGCTCAGCCCAGGCAGGGGCGCTAATGATTCTTCCTTCAAGTCTTTCGCAATTGGACATCACTATGGCTTCCCCGGCTTCTTCACAATTGTCACCAATAGTTCTTGCATCAGGGTCTACTATTTTAGGCTCCCCGATCACATCTCCTGTGACATCTCTCAGTCCAGTGGTCATTCCCTCCATGCTTAAAATTCTTATACGACCATTGGAGGATATGATGAAGATGGCGATTGAGGAGGTCGGTGTCGGACGAGCTTCATTTGATTCTTTTAAGCCAATACTCATGTACTTTTTGAACAGCATTCGATATGTGGATGACGCTCGCTGGTTTCAGTATTATTCAGAGAATGTCTCTCAATTGGAAAAGGATCTGAGGGCTTTGGAGGAGTTGCACGATGCTGATCTTGCTGCCTAAATCATACTAACCTTCAATGATCTCAGGGCTGAAGCGATTCGTCAACATGAAGCTCTTCAAAAGAGCATCACCGAAAAGGAACTTTAGATCGCATCCTTACAGGGGCAATGTATTCAAAAGCAACAGGCTATAGTTGTTTCTAATACTGCCATACAAGCGTCTCGTGTAGAAATTGATCGACTCGAGGTGGAGTTGGCTCGACACAAGGCTGAGCTCGTGCGGGAAGAATAGATCTTAAAAAGGCTCACACTAGAAAGTGTGATGACCTACGCCACCTATCGTTCGTTAATCCAGGCTCTTGAACTTGCTCAAAAGGAAGCTATCACAATGATGCCGGATGAAAACGAGCTTAAGAAGAGAGCTGAGCTAATGGTACAAGTCGCTCATGAGGAGAAACTATCTGCTATTAAGTCCCGGCTCGCGTCTTTCAATTTTGCTGGCCCAGGGGCTTAATTATGTCTTGTCCTTTTTGTTCGATAAGAACAAGGTTTTTTGTATCACTTCTTAATATTTCTAAATAAAATAAGAAGATAGTGATTCTGACTTTTCTCTATTTATTGTATGTGTTGTGTTATGACTTACAACAACGAAATTATATGAAAAGTGCCACTTTTAGAAAAAAAATTCTTTATTATCATTTTAGGTAATTATAGAAAATTTTGATTTGTTAGGGGTTTCATGGGAACTCTTATTATTCCTATGCAGAGAAATAAAGATATTCCCATGGGGGTTTACACTATTAGAGGTATAATATTAACGTAACAGGAAAAATATTGCGATCGGGATAATTTTAAGGACTTATCACTCTATTGAAGAGAGTCGATAAGTTAATTTTTGTCAGAGGTGTAATTTTAACATGACAAGAAAGATTATTGCAATCTGAGCAATTTTGAGGACTTATCGCTCTATTGAAGAGAGTCGATAAGTTGATTTTTTGTCAGAGGTATAATTTTAACGTGACAATAAAGATTATTGCGATCTGAGAAATTTTAAGGACTTATCACTCTATTGAAGAGAGTCGATAAGTTGATTTTTTGTCAGAAGTGTAATTTTAACGTGATAAGAAAGATTATTGCGATTTGAGCAATTTTGAGGACTTATCGCTCTATTGAAGAGAGTCGATAAGTTGATTTTTGTCAGAGGTGTAATTTTAACGTGACAAGAAAGATTATTACGATCTGAGCAATTTTGAGGACTTATCACTCTATTGAAGAGAGTCGATAAGTTGATTTTTGTCAGAGGTGTAATTTTAACGTGACAAGAAAGATTATTACGATCTGAGCAATTTTGAGGACTTATCCCCTTATTGAAGAGAGTCGATAAGTTGATTTTTCTCAGAGGTGTAATTTTAACTTGACAAGAGAACTGTTGGGATCTGAGCAATTTTGAGGACTTATCGCTCTATTGAAGAGAGTCAATAAGTTAATATTTGTCAGAGGAGTAATTTTAACGTACATCCGCTGGTCAGGACCAATTTGCCAAACCGGCCTTTTTGTTTGGGGACCATATCCCAACGGATGACAAAGTTGGACATGTAGAAAATTCCCCTTTGCTACAAAAAATCAACGATCGTCTCTTTTTCCTCCCAAGCATGGAGAGAATGTATCTGCTTTCCTATTTCCTGAGTGTTGGTTGTCGTAGAGGTTTGGCCTTTGATCTTGTCAAAGGAGAAAGAGAACATATCACTTGGATCTGATCGCTAGTCTCGTGTACAGATTGATGGGCAACTCAAAGGTCTGAGACCTGGCAGATTTAAGAAAAAAGATCTTGCACAGGAAGCGCCTCTTCCGGCGAACATCTTCATACACTAGTTTATTGCCGCTCGAGGTGAATTCTCTGCGTAAGCTTTCGTTCTTCTGGCTGGTTGTTTTCTGGAGAAGATGGCTGGTGGACCCGGTTGGTGGATTTTATTCTTGAGGAACTCAAGGACCGTCTCGCTCAGTCTGGCCTTATAATACCAGTGTTGGGCACGAGGCATGCCATCACCCAGAACTATCCCTCCTTCTTCGTTATGCTGGAGCAGTATAATCCTGATAGCTACACTTTTTCACACCCGTTGGGGAGTTGGGTTTTGCTCTCCATGAGATGCATGCAGTGTCAGGGCTATCCTTCGAGCAAATGCCCTATGAAGAATTCGTTCTGACAACTGAGGAATTTTCTATTTTGAAGACTACTCATCCAGAGATATACGCCACTTTCTGGGAGTTGATGTGTCATTTCCACATTTGCGCTCAGGTTGTTAGGATGCGTGGGGGTGGCATCATGCATACTGCATGGGCAAATTATCTCTTCCAAAACTTAGGTCAGAAGGACTTAGTTGTTACCCGCCTTACTATAAGCTCCTCCAAGAGCATTGGAGCCCGCATCAAGGCTCCTAATGCTAACTACAAGAATGAGCATCTAGAGGATGGATTTGAAGCTAACACTGAGTTTAAAAGCTTCCATTATTAGGCTATGACTCCTATCTCAGATACTGCTCTCCTTGCAGTCTTCCTGATGATATGGCTGAAGCGGTGTGTTGTGCCATCGAAGCCAGCTGAGTCTATCTTAGCTGGAGTCGTATATCCAGCTGTTCTTTAAGCTCACGGAAGACCTTTGAATCTGCTTTCTACCATGGTGGGTTGTCTACAAAGGGGCTTACGTGATCTGATTTCTGAATTCCTCGATGTTAAGGAGATTAGCGTAGCTGGGAGGAAAGTTTGGAAGACTCCTCAGCCCCGCGCACCAATGCCCTATAATTATTTAGTGGCTTTGTTTGTGCTGCATTGTCCTTCTTTGATGACAAGGATTATGCACGACAATAACACTTCTATGCCTTTTGTACAGAGGCTTGAGTTAGCCACATGGACGACTATGTACATAGTCCGGGCTAGACAACTCCTGTCCGTAGGGAACAATTATGATCTTTTTTGTTGCCACCCTTGTTTTGATGGGGCTGAAGAAGAGGACCCAAAGTTTGGTGATGTAGTCTTTGAAGGATCCTCAATTTTAAACACAGGGATCTTCCAATGGCTTCTCGCTATCAGGGTAGGCTACCTAGTTTTTCGACTGGGCGAGAGATGTATAATTGAGCCATATGTTCCTTCGCGTTTTGCTCGATAATTCGGGTACGACCAACTTTATGTTGGTAACCCTAATCTGCAACTAGCTCACATCGGGAACCTATATGAAGGGGCTCGTGCTTGGTTTTTCTCTTCTGCCAGAGGGACTCATGAGCAGTTCACTCTGCCCAGTTTGCCGCCTAACTGTTCCACCGTAGCGGACTTCCGTGATTGTTTTGACAAAGCTTCTCAAATCCTAGAATTGTTAGACCCTGGAGGAGGGGTGATTAGGGTCTTATGCTAATCTATTCCGATTTAAATGCCAATTAAACCTAATTAACAAGTTATCCTAGCAAGTATGAAATACAACAAGATATATGAGCTAGGATAAGCAATATGAACAATGAGATATATCCTATATGATGAAATATATATACAAGGATATAAAACTAACACAAGGGGTAAACAATATAACTACAAATGTGATAGGGCAAAATGATCAACAAGCAATACACAATGGCGATGTAAGATATGATCATGAAAACAAGTGCGCCAATGCAATCACAAACAAAGGATATATTTATGAGGTTCGGTCCCCACGACCTACATCCCCGCTCCTCACCTCGAGGAGATACTCCACTATCACAACCGGGTTTTCTACGTTCACCCGAATAACGTTTACACCTCACACTCGGTTTTCTAGCTAACCGAAAACTTTACAATCGACACTCTTGCAATCACACTCTACACCCTCACAAGTGTTGGACCTAGCCGTGTCTCCCTCAAGTGCTCGGTTACAACCTCTCCCTAGGCTCGTCAACCGATGCCACTCCTCTTGGAACGATCCCCGACTCTCACCACACACTCCTCTCGGTGTACAAGTGTATTACAAAGTGAATATCACAATTAGGCTCAATACAATAATTGATTGTTCTCTACTATGGATGAGAACACAATGAAAGCACAACTCAAAGTTACAATCTCTCACCACCCAACTATACTATGTATGTAAATACTAAAAGCTCAATGTGGGTATGTGTAACAATGAGTAAAATAAAATCTAACTCAAATAGCAAACTAGCAATAATAAGAATATGAAAATCAATAATAAAATTGCTAGAGAAAAGAGTTAGAAAACTTCTCTATAAACACAAAGAAGAGGATGAAAAGGATTGAGAATGAATCCCTCAATCTGCAGTGAAAACTTTCTCCTTTGTAAACAGAAACTCAATCTTAAACAAACAGTAAAACCCTAAACCCTTGTTTAAAAACTTTGTTTTAAAACACTTCTTGATTAACTAGAAAAGAGATCAGCAATTGGGTATTTATACCCACTCAAGATCTCAACAAAAACCCCCAAACCAAATGACAACAAAGCCCCCAGAAAACAGCTCAGAAAAATAGCTGTTGTGACCAACAGATCTATTGGTGGTCGACCGAAAATATTCGCGGTTGACCGCGAAGAATAAAAAAATACGGAGAACTGTTCTGGACGATCGTAGGTCGACCGGAAATTCCTGCGGTCGACCGATGGAGCTCTCGGTCGACCGGACCGGTCGACCGACAAACTCTCTGCTGCATGCTGACAATAAATCAAATGAGCGGTCGACCGGTGCGGTCGACCGAAGACTGACACAGCAGAAAACTGATTTAAAACAGATTTTTGAGACTTTTGAAAATATGTTAAAAATAACAAATGAAGTCCAAAAATAATAAAACTTTAGGAAATGTATATAAACATGAAAATAAACATGTTACAAAAAGAATTTTCCAAATTACATTTCCCATTTGTGAAAAATCATCATTTTGCAAAATAGTCCAAAACACGAAAATGTAAGCATGTGAATTTTGACATTTTGGCTAAACCATGTTTTGAAACTTTGCACAATGATTATATAGACTTAATAAAGTATGTATATGATTATTGTTAAGTCCAAAAACTAAGAATACAATATTTTTATAAAATTGCATATTCTATGCAATAAATACCAAAACACAATAGTAAATATAAAACATGTGATTTCATATTTATAAACATGAAAACTCAAAACTATGTATGTATATATATAAAACTATATATATGCATAGAAACCAAAACTTGTGTATATATATATAACTATATATATATACGAAGAAACCAATAAAATGTATGTGTATATTATATTGAGCTTAGAGTATCTAACACACATTATATAAAATCTAAACTAAGATTACCTAAGCTTGATCTTGATCTTCATTGTAGCTCAACTTGGTAATCTCGCGGATGAAGCTAAAACTTGATCTTTAACTTTGAATTGTAAGGGCTTCAACCCGACATTCCGCCAACCTCCTTATTGATGTGATCGTGTAGGCTCAATCCATCCAACCTCCAACACGTTGTTTGCCTAGAATAAATACGAAAACACAAACACTAGACAAACAACATTAGAAATAAATTGTTTGTTAAACATCATCAAAACAAGAAGGCCAACAATCTCCCTCTTTTTGATGATGACAAACAATTTACAAAAGGAAATATATGCATGAAGGAAATGAACATATAAAAAATAATTCACATGCATATAAATAGGAAATGTATACTCACAATATTTCTCCCCCTTTGACAACATCAAAAAGGGGATAGAAGAATTAAGAGAGCGAAAGCTCCCCCTATCAATATGCATGGGTGCGTATAACACATAGAGAGATATAGGGATTGCTCCCCCTATCAAAATGCCTCATGAATATATGCAATAAAGATCAAGGAAAAACATGTGAGCAAGCATACATGAATATGCTAAATATCACTCACATATGAGAAAGATACTGAGAACACATATGAATATATCAATATGACAAATCGTGTCTCATATCAAAGAACATAAAAACATGTGTAAAAGTAGATTTATGAAATCAAAAGAGAAGGAACATGAGAATCATGCAAAAAGTTTTCAAATGAAAACAAATTAACCAAATGAAATCATAAATCAAAATTTAAATTCAAAAACAATGTTTGATCAAAAAAAAATCTTTGTAAAGCTTGATCAAATCACATATAGAATACATTATAAGGCACGAATAGATGATCCATGAGCACAAACATATAAATATCATCATGAAAGTACCCTAATGCCACTAGGAAGGAACCCTAGAGGGGGGGTGAATAGGGTTTATGCTAATCTAATCCGATTTATGCCAATTTAAACTTATTGACAAATATCCTAGCAAGAATGATATATGATAAGATATATATGCAAGGATATACAACTAATACAAGGGTGAAACAAACAACATAAGATAGTGGGAATATAAACAATGTGTAATTGACAAAGGCTATATGAATAATAAGCACGAATATAAAAGTGCGCCAATGCAATCACAAACAAAACGATATGTTCACGAGGTTCGGTCTGCCTGACCTACGTCCCCGCTCCTCACCTCGAGGAGATCTCCACTATCACACCCGGTTTGGAAGCCGGAACTTCTCTACACACTCGGTTTTCTAGCTAACCGAAAACTCTACAATCCACACAATGTAACTACACTAACCACAACCTCAAGTGTTGGTCTCTAGCCCGTGTCTCCCTCAAGTGCTCGGAATTATCACCTCTCTCTAGGCTACCGACGCCACTACTCTTGGGACAACCCCGTCTCTCACCACACACTCCTATTGGTGTACTAGTGTAATACAAGTGATCTCACAATGAAAGCTCGATACAAATAAATCGTTCTCTACAATAGATGAGAACACAATGTAAGCTCACTCTCTAAGTCACACAATCCCACAACCCAAAATATACTAAGTATGAAAATACAATAAGCTCAATAGGTTGTGTGTGTACAAAGAGTATAAATAAAATCTAACTCAATTAACAAACTAGCAACAAATGGTAATATGAAAATCAAAACAAATTGCTAGAGAATAGAGTTAGGAAAACTTCTCTATAAACACAAAGAGAGGATGAAGAAGATTGAGGATGAATCCCTCAATTGACAACGAGATCTTCCTCCTTTGTAAACACAAACCGAAACTTTGAAACAAGGCTTTAAACACCTTTAAACAAACTTAAAACACCCTTAAACTTGTTTAAACAATTCTCTTGATTAGTGGGAGAGGTAAATGCAATGGGGTATTTATAACAACCCAAGACATCAGCCAAAACCCCAAGGAAATGACCAAAAACCCACACAAAAACAGATCTGGAAAATAGCCGTTACTGTTCAACGGTCAGATTTATAAGTCGACTTATATTCGACTTGGTATAAGTCGACTTGCATTCGACTTGGTGTAAGTCGACTTGAAGGTTCACATAAGTCGACTTGAAGATGAAAAATAACACACAAAGATTGCCACATAAGTCGACTTGGAAAATGACTAAGTCGACTTGGTCTAAGTCGACTTAACAGTTCGAGTAAGTCGACTTGGCAGAGAGTTTTTGCACATTCTAGAGCAGTTCATAAGTCGACTTGTCAACTCTGATAAGTCGACTTATAAACGTGCACAGGCACTGTTCATGCTGAAAATCTAATTTTAAAAGTGCCTTTAAAAATAGCAAATAAAATCCAAAAATTATGAAACTTTGGGAAATGTTTATAAACATGATAATAAACATGTTACAAAAAGAATTTTTGGAATTGCATTCCCCAAAAGTGAAAACTCATGTATTTTGCAAGTATGTCCAAAACATGAAAAGTTGATATACATGAAATTTAATGTTTTGACATAAACACAACTTTAAAGTATTTTCAAACGTTCTTATAGACTTAATAAAGGATATAAAATATTGTTATGAAGTCTATAAACTAGAAACACAATATTTTTTCAAATATGATAGAATATGAAACATATGAACATATATATGAATATATATTCGTTTCATATCTACAAAATCAAACCAAAACATATATGTATATATACAACTATATATATACACGAAAACCAAAACGAAATGTGTATGTGTGTATATAATTGAGCTTAAAATATTTAACACACATAATATAAAACCTAAACTAAATTACCCAAGCTATCTTGATCTTCATTGAGGCTCAACTTGGTACACATGCGGATGAAGCGAGATCTTGGATCTTTAACTTGAATGCAATGCTTCACTCCACAATTCCGCCAACCTCCATTTGATATGATCGTGAATGCGCAATTCCATCCATCCTCTAACACATTGTTTGTCTAGAATACCTAATAGGAAACATAAACACTAGACAAACAATATTAGGAATTGTTTGTAATCATCAAAACAAGATTAGAAGATGTAGGCTCATAACATGAGACCTAACACATCATATAAGTGAAATATAATGAATTCAAAGTAATAAATCAAAACAAAATCTTTGACAAAAGAATTTCAAGAGAGGCAACAATATATCAAGCTCTTAAGTTTGTACCAACCCATATAATCATTCTAGCATCCGGTAAACATGATTTGGGAATAAACACCCAATAAACCCGGAGGGTTATAAAAATGTGAACCTCTCATCAAAGTAAAACCAATGATCGTGAAAACAAAAGAATTTAACCAATAAAAGGAATTGTTTTCATAAAAGTTTAAAATATATTTTTCAAAACCAAGAAAGAAAAAAAAATAAAAACACTAAAATTCTTGGTTTAAAATCAAAATTATTTTGGTACCCAAGTAATATTGGTACCAAAAGGTTTAGGGACATGACCCCTATCAATAAAGCTCAAAGCCCTTGGGTTATGAACCCATTTGGGCGCATTTAGTACACGAGTCCGGTCATAGTAATAATTATGCAAATGACCCATTCGATTGCAATAAGTGCAATAAAGAGGATGCATTTGGTTATGTTGACCATGTGGATGTGCACGAGGAACATTTGCAAACAAAGGTAAATTATTTGAAGCTTTTTGCAAATATAAAATATTATCAAAACAAAACTTTCCTAAGTGGCCAAATCTACCACAAACATTACATTTATAAACATGTAGTCTACTAGAAGCATTTGGCAAATGAGACTTATTTTTCAAATCAAAACAATATTTGGCCAAATGACCAAAACGACCACAAATATCACATTTAAACACATGAGTATGCTTATGATGAGCAATAGGTGCATGTGTGTGTACATGTGATGAAGAAACTTGATGAGATGCACAATGAGCATTAGTATTGTTATGTTTGTGTGCATCATAGCAAAATTTAGCTAAATGGCCTTTACGACCGCAAATAGAGCACTTGTAAACTTTGCTATACAAGTGTGCATAGTGTGTAGGTGATTTTGTAGCACTAGATTTAGCACACTTGTCCATAAGTTTCTTATGGTTATTAATGCATATTTTCAAAGTTGAATCTAAAGATGAAATGTATTTTTTCATAAGATTCAAGTCTTCATTTTTAGGCACATATGCACTTTTAGAAGTAGAACATAAGTAGTTGTTTATAAAAGAAGCAGTGTTATTTTTTATGTTCACTACTTCTAACATGGCATCAATCTTAGCATGAGATAAGCTAGAAATGGATGATGATAATTTCTCATTTTCCAATTTTAACATATCATTATTTTCTTTAAGAGCAACATTTTCTTTAGTAATGATATTAAAATTGGAAGCTAGCTTCTCATGATCGGATATAAGTTCTACATGCTTGCTTTTGAGATCAATAAAATCATTTTGTAATTTGTTAAAGGCATGCAATAATTTTTCACTAGCACAAGCAAGTTCATCATTAGGTAAATCATTAATAGATTCGAACTCGCAAACCTCACTAGGGCTATCGCCTAGTGCACGTGTGCATGATGCTCCACATGAACTTTAAGCCGGATCCTCCAAAGCTTGTCGGATCGCCTCTAAATCCCCTTGATGTGCTTCTATAAATTTTCAAAGTTTGTAAGCACTATCAAAATGAACAAACTTGTTAGACATAGATGAATTAAAAGCATTTAGCAAATATTCTAATAAAATATTGTTCATTGTAAACATACGATGATCATTCTTATTCCACTTGGATTTCTCCAAAATGGGCACAATATAAGCATCATCTATAATTTCCCATAAATCAAAATGTTTAGAATCATAGCCTAAAAAAGATGCATCATTCATATCCATAAATTGTAAAAATATGCAAGTAAGATGCAAATGCAATCAAAACAAGATTAGCATAATAAAATAACTTGGATCTTTAACTCAAGATGATTAGACCTTAAATCAAAGAGCACCAAGCTCTGATACCAATTGTTAGACCCTAGAGGGGGGGTGATTAGGGTCTTATGCTAATCTATTCCGATTTAAATGCTAATTAAAACTAATTAACAAGTTATCCTAGCAAGTATGAAATACAACAAGATATATGACCTAGGATAAGCAATATGAACAATGAGATATATTCTATATGATGAAATATATATGCAAGGATATAAAACTGTAGGCGTATAAAACTGCTTATAGGTCCCTTAACACAGCTCGACACGATGATTCGACAAACCAACGAACCATCGAGCGATGAATCCAAGCATGATCGTTAAACCACAATATCGAGGCTAAGTAAGACGCGACGAAGCAGATTAACGAGGCGACGAGGTTAACGAACTCGAACACCGAAGCAGATTTACTGCCAAATCAGGATCCGGACTGCCAAATCAGAGTCTAGATCAACAAATCAGAGTTCGGATAAACCGCAAAACCAAAAAACAACGAAAACCAACATTTGGAGGACTCGGCCAAAAACCAAGCTACCCGAGCCACCTTTTGGTGGCTCGGTGGCCGAGCCACCAATTGGTGGCTCGGCGGCCGAGCCACCAAAAGGTCTCTCGGTGGCCGAGCCACCAAGGTGGCTGGCCGAGCCACCAAAGTGGCCGGCCGAGCCACCTTTTGGTGGCTCGGTGGCCGAGCCACCAAGGTGGCCGAACCACCTGGGCCAAAGCCCAGTTCTGAGTGCCTATAAATAGGCTTGGTGGTTCATTGTTTGAGAGGTTGGAATTTTTGGAGGCGAAGCTCTGCTGGATTGAGATCTAAACCTTAGAGTTTTGAAGCTTTGAAGACTTGAACTTTCAGATCTGGTTCTTAGCGATCATCCACACCAAACAAGGCAGGAGTTCGAGAGAGATCAGATCTGAGATCTACACGGTTACCCTCCGGATCAAAACTTGGTTTTTGATCCCGAGAAGAGTATCGATTTCGCTTGGTCGATCTTGATTACTTCGGGCGATTATTTCCTTGGTGAACTAATCCCCCCGGCTATTATTTCCTTTGCAAAATAATACCCGTCATACCGTGTAGATCCGACCGGATCAAGATCGCGTGGTGATCCACGGATTAATCCCGGCACAGGCGAAGAACCCACAAAAGCAAGAGACCGCAAAACAGGATCTTGTGATTTGTTCCACAAAAAAGGAAAGTTGTAATCTTTTTATTTTTCTTTGATTTTGTTGTAACCGGATCTTATAAAAAGACCGGATCTTTTGTAACCAATAAACAGTTGCTCAAGAGAATAATGACTTCAATGAAAACGACAATTTTTCCCGCGAACAATCTGGCGACCACAGTGAGAGCCACCGATCTCGCTGCCGAGATCGTTGCGCCGTAGCCGCGGATCTCAATCCCGGTCGAGGAGGAGGTCGAGTATGAATTCGACCAACAAAAGTTCGAGGAGTATCTGTCATCCTCGTCCGGATCCACCTCCCCCCGCAAGTCCAAGAAGTTCTCCTCCAGGAGAAAAGTCCGTTGGTATAAAAAAGTAGAGAATACCAACAAGGACCTCACCCTGATCGATGCCGAAGTTGCATCGAGTAAAGTTCCACCGACCTCCAACCAGGTCAAACCTGTTCTCGCTAATTCCTCCACCGCTGAGGATGTAGTGACTCTCTCAAAGACAGCCCGCCAGAGGCAATATCAACGCCTGATGCGACAATTAGCAAAGGCGATGGAGTCCGTTGACGGAATCCGCTACAACGCGGATTTGAAGAACAGGAGAGGCAAACAGCCTCAACAACTAATGAATGGCAGCTCCTCCAAGCCGCCAACGAATGAATGGATCCGTGTCAAGCGGAATCATTCGACACTCGATGAGCGCATTCGCAAGCGCCGCACACTGTCGGCACAGGCACGGGCTAAAGTTCAAGAAGCCCGCAGAAGACTGCAGAAGGAGGTGGCCAAAAAGCCGCCACCAACCCGCCAAGTGTGGAGGCCAAAGTCTGAAGTGGCGATTCAGGCTAAGGAACAACCATTGCAGCCTTCAACAAAGGTTCAACCTCCGGCGAACCAACCTAAGTCGCCGATAATTCCCATATCTGCTCCGAGAGATCCCGCAGGACCATCCCGAAGAAAGAAGTCAGTTTTGGAGCGCCTTGGTCCACTTCCCGATGAGCGATGCAAAGCTCCAATTCAAGAACGTTTGGGCCCAATAAAGAAGCCCCGAACGACTCAACATACTGGGGGTCGCCCCTACCCTCAACATGACAAGGAGTTCATGTCAACTGCGCGCACCAGTTTGCGCATTGAAGTCCAAGAGCCCGCCGAGAACTCACGCCCATAAAGGCGCGTGTCGAGACGCGTGACTCTTGAAAACCCAAAGAAGGCAATCCGCCCTCAGAAGGAAACGTTGTCGTCTGATGATGATAGCGTTATACCTGAGAAGTCGTGCCAACACACGATAAGTTACTCCGACCTTCAAACCGACGAGTTGTACTATCGTGTTGGGGGTACGAGTAAAACCAGGAAAAGGAGTCCTCGAAAACTAGAAACTCAGTGCCCCTGTTCCAAACTCTTTCGAGCAGTATTGTCGGAGTGCAACTGTATCAAGACAGTCCCCGAAAGAACTTTGGTTTTCGAAAGGCTCAGTACCGAAGCGCCAAAACCAAGACCTAGGCGTTTTCGACGAAGAAGAACGGTAGTCGAAGATGGAGAATTTCCGAGGCTCACCACTAATATGACCAGCAAAGGGACATCAACACGGGACAATCCCGAGTCGATTCCGGAAGCACCCCGGCGTGAAACCCGTCTGCAGTCTGGAGCCATCATACGAGCAACTTATGGTAAGATTCGGACAAGATTACCGTCAGAAGATGAAGAATCGGATGCCGGCTCTGCGGTCGCATCAGATAATACAGTATCCAGCGAGGGACAAACCCGCGAGGCACTTATGATAAGTGCGGAGCAAGTGGCCAAGATGCTCAAAAAAGCCATGGCCAAACAAGGAGAGCTTCAGGTTCGAAATGCAGATGGCCATGCAGAATATGAGAGAAATGCATGACCAATAAATCCAAGCATTGACGAACCGGCAAGGCGAACCAAGTCGTCATAACCAGGTTAATCAGGAAGATGAGGACGCACATGCGGATGAAGCTCACAATGCCAATAATCCTCCCGTCAATGCAGGGGGTGGTAACGAGAATGCCAACGAAAATACAGGTGAAAATTTGAAGATTAAAAACCTCGAGAGCAAAATCAATACGTTGATTTCCACTCAAGAGATGAAGAAGACGGGCATTCCTTGTCCATACCCAAGAGAATGGGAATCAATCCTGTATCCGGCGAAGTTCAATCTAATTAACTTCACGCCGTTTGATAGGAAGGGTTCACCCACTCAGCATTTAATTTACTTGAAATCACACTTAGGGGTTATTTCTGGTAATGAGCCTCTGATGGTACGGTCCTTCGTTGGCACTCTTCGTGGAGCCACCTTCGATTGGTATCGCCACCTCAAGCCAGGAAGCGTGAATAGCTGGGACGACATGGAGACTAAATTCCTCACTAACTTCTTCGACGACGACACCGAGATATCCATCGGGTCGTTGCTTGATGAGAAACAGAAAGACGGGGAATTAGTTGATACCTTCGTCAAAAGGTTCCGGAACAAGGCGATGAATTGTCGGAACCCGATCACTGAGGAATTCATTCTCCAGACTTGCCACAACAACCTCGCATTGGACGTGTTGGAAGCAATGGGGACAGTACCATCCAAAACATGGAAGGATTTGAAGGTCCGAGGAGAATCAGCCGAGTGATTCCTAAGAAGGAAGAAGGCGGAGAGAGGCCAACAGGCGACGAATGCTCCAACACAGAATTTCAACCCATGAGGAAAAGGTAAGGCACATGCTAATGCAGTTGATGCTAATCAAACTTTCCAATTGCAACCTCAGCAACAGCCGCAGCAACAAGTACCACAACAATCGCAGTCGCAATGGCGACAACGGCCTCAGAAGCAAAAATCTTCAGAGCCAAGATTTCCTAAAGTTTACTCCTTCAAAGATGATGAAGTTCCCGTCATCTTTAAGTACCTATTGGAGAATAACAAAATCCAGCTGCCGGCGATCGTGGATCAAGAAGGGGCCAGCAAAGTGACGGATCCGAAGTATTGCGCATACCATAGAGCGGTCCATCACCCTACAAGGTCATGCTACCATCTCAAGGATAAGATCCAGGCGTTAATCAATGTGGGCGTCATAACCCCAAAGCCGTCCAAGAATGTAGGAGCAAATACAGTATCAATTAGCTTTGGATCAGTGCCCACAGCATGGTTTAAACCAGAACGCATTTCCAAAGTAGGAATGAAGACAGTAAACAACGACCCATACGGACAGCGCCAAAAAGGACTTGTGCCACACACAGCCCCAAACAGTGAAATCCTCTGGGTCCATCCTGATCTTATTGAAGACAAGCAGTGGACGACTTCCTCGACCAGAAAGGGTAAAGGCAGGTCCTACAACGCTACTTCCGCAATCTTCGAAGAGGATGGTGGTGAAGCTCCTACCTTCCCACTCTCCGAATAAGAACAAGAAGTTTTTGCCACTAGAAGCGGAAACCAGTATCACTTCAACTATCCATCACCTAGTGATCAGGTAGCTGAGCAGGGGGTGACTAAACGGGGACCAGCCAAAACTCTCACGGAACTGGGGGTGATTGCGGCTCCTAAACCGATTGAAGAAGCTCGACGACAGACGGTTGATAAACAAAAAGAAAAGAGGCCCCAAGAGGTGCAGAATCCGAAGCAGTCTCGTTTCAATCGTCCGATTGGAAGAGACAGACCGGAGAGTTCGAACACTCCGTGCATCTTCGATATTATAGCTCAACTAGCTAACATTCCAGCGCGGATAACACTGTATGAGTTGCTACGGTTGTCTAAAGAAACCAGGGAGGCCTTGCAAGAAGCCTTGGCCAATTCAGAAGTGTTCCTCACTCAGATCAAGCCGATACCTGAAGAGCCAGAACTGTTGATTCAACACTGCAATATAGCGGCTAAAAACCTTCCCTGCATTACCTTCACCAAAGAGGATATGCAGACGAAGAATTCGAACCATGATCGACCCCTATATTTCATCAGGTACATTGGCTCCAGCGAAGTTAACCGAATCCAAGTGGATCCGGGTTCCGCTGTGAGTATTATGCCGCTTCGCTTGATGCATAGCCTCGGCATTCCAGTTAGTAAGTTGGCATCCACAGGCACTGTTATCTATGGATTCAACACTAGTGGGTCAAGACCCTTGGGCAAGATCCGGATAAAATGTCAAATGGGTGATTTGAAGACGGAAGTCACATGTTATGTGATTGATGCCGAGACTTCATATAACTTACTATTGGGTCAACCTTGAATCCATAGTAACATTATAATTCCCTCCACTCTCCATCAGTGTTTGAAATATGTCGACACTGATGGTAAGGTCAGGACGGTGGTCGCGGATAAGCAACCACTCAAAGGGTTTGAGAATTATTTCACTGATTCTCTCCTTTATGGTAACGAATCCGATACTGAACCATCGGCCCAGGGCACGGACAGCGGAGAAGAAGCTGATACCGAAACCGGATTTGATTACGATGGAGGTTTTGTTTTAAACGACATTGTACCCTTAGTAATCAATCTTGACGATGAACAATCATCAGATGGTAGTTGTAACTGGCAACTTGCATTAATGAAATAAATGATGATTTAGAGTACTCACTGTCTCTTGATGATGCGATAAAGGGATTGTATGATAATCCTAATTTATATACGCCGCTTCGATCGTCCTACATAACAAAGAAACACTTCTAACATTCATTCGGAACAACCCTGATCGTTCCTACCAAAATAGGAGGCGAAAAAAAAGTGATTTATGGTAAAGGAGAGAGTTTTCCATTACCTGATCATTTCTTAAGAGAAGATGAGAACGATGACAAACCTGGTCGACATTTATCTAAGTATAGTCCGGAAGCGCGTAAGCTCATGGAAAAACAGGGATATGATTTCACACTCGGAGAAGGTTTATACTTCGATCGAGGTTCCCGTATTCCAGCCAAAGCGGCATATGTACCAAAAGGGAAACCGGATGACTATTATAAGTTCAGACGAGGACTAGGTTATGTCTCTTCTTCAGAAGATGAATGTTGTTGGTTAATCAATAACCAATCATCTGAGCAATACAAAGATCGGTACTCGTCAGATTCCTCAGAGTGGGATTCCGATATAAGTCTAGGGGGAGTATTCAAAGCCCTAATGACGAATATGGCTACAGCTGATCCATCCACGATGGAGGACGACGATCAAATGCTAACATAGGAAGACCCATGGGTTCATCACCTGAAGATGCAGTACAGTGATAGGTTTGAACAGAGGGAACCCCCTACTAAAGATAAAATAGTGCAAATCAACATGGGCGACGAGGCTAACCCAAAGCCCATATTCATCAGCGATAGTCTTCCCCCAGATGAGATGGAGGAATTAATTGCTCTCATCAGGGAATACATTGACGTCTTCGCTTGGAACAATGAGGACATGCCAGGGCTCGACCCTAATGTGGCAATGCACCGCCTCGATATCAAGTCGGATGCCAAACCTGTTAAACAACAGCAAAGACGGTTTCATCCGCAGATTATGGAAGCCATTGAGGCAGAGGTTAAGAAATTGATCGACTCGGGATTTATCCAAGAGGAGCAACATCCAGACTGGCTAGCCAATATTGTTCTAATCATGAAAAAGAACGGTAAAATCAAGATTTGCATCGACTTCAGGGACCTGAATGCAGCATGTCCAAAAGACGACTTTCCTCTCCCAATCACGAACGTCATCATCAACAATACATGCGGATTTGAGAGAATGTCTTTTATGGATGGCTTTTCAGGATATAACCAAATCAAGATGCATCCGGATGATGAAAAGCATACAGCGTTCAGAACGCCTCTCGGTGTCTTCTGCTACACGGTGATGCCTTTCGGTCTAAAGAATGCAGGCGCCACATACCAGCGAGCAATGACTAAGATTTTCCAAGAACATCTCAGGAAAACAGTCGAGTGCTACATTGACGATTTGATTGTAAAAAGCCGCAACAAAGAAGATCACATCAAGGATTTGAAGACGATGTTCGATCTCATGCGGAGTCATCAATTAAAGATGAACCCCACTAAATCTTTCCTTGGAATGTCCAGCGGAAAATTCCTTGGATTCGTCGTCACCATTAAAGGTATACATATCGATCCTGATAAGGTGAACGCGATACATGAACTGCAACCCCCTAGAAATCTAAGAGAGCTCAGAGGATTGCAAGGGCGTTTGGCTTACATCCGGCGGTTCATCTCAAATCTTTATGGGAAGTGCCAACCATTCTCTAAGCTAAATAAGAAAGGGGTGTTATTTATTTGGGATGACGCCTGCCAAAAAGTACTCAAAGATATCAAAACATATCTGACGAATCCTCCTGTTCTCATTGCACCGAAATCAGGTAAACCGTTCTTGATTTATCTCAAGGCGATGAACCACTCAATAAGTGCTTTATTAGCACAAGACGATGATAACGGTCACGAACAGGCAGTTTATTACCTAAGTCGGACCTTAGTAGGCGCCGAGTCTCGATATTCGATGATTGAGAAAGAATGCCTCGCATTGGTATTCGCAGTATAAAAGATGCGGCATTACTTGGTTGGACAGACGATTTACGTTATTTCTAATGTTAATCCAGTACGGGTATTTATGACTCAACCGGGTTCTATGAATTGGCGGTTAGCGAAGTGGGCCCTTCTCTTGTCCCAATATGATTTGCACTTCAAACAGCAGAAGTCGATCAAAGGACAAGCGATTTGTGATCTTTTGGTGGTAAACCCGACAACAGATACGGCAGAAGTGTATGATGACTTGCCGGATGAAACCCACGAGGTTAACACTATATCACACCAACAAGTATGGCAATTATACTTTGACGGTGCTTCGAGAGCAGTTAATATGGTAGTAACCCCCGCATGTCCTAAGGTCTCCTCCAGAGTTGGAGTTGTCTTAGTTTCCCCGGGGAAGCATGTAATGCCTCGGGCTTATTCACTGACTGGTCCGTGTTCCAATAACGTAGCCGAGTACAACGCGCTTCTCATTGGACTTAGCTTCGCCAAGGAGCTGGGGGTTGAATATCTCGAAGCTTTTGGGGATTCTCAATTGATAGTCAACCAAGTCCGTAGAGAGTATGAGGTTAGGAACCAAGACCTGATCCCGTACCACCAGGAGGCCATCAAATTGGCAGATTCTTTTAAAGAATTCTTTATTGAATACATCCCTCGTTTCTAGAACGCTTATGCGGATGCACTGGCAGCACTAGCGGTATCACTTGCACAGCCTCCCGAAACTGAACTGCTAGTCACAGTAAGATCACATCAACTTTGCATACCCATATACAATATGGATATCGAAGAGGAAGATGATAAAAACATAAAAGCCAAGGAGGTGAACTCAACTCAAATTGAGTCTGAGTCCCAAGATTGGCGTTTTCCTATCATTGACTACGTCCAATATGGTATTTTGCCAGAGGATGTAAAAGAAAGGGAATCAATCCGCCGAAGAGCACCGAGATTCTTCTATAATACCGAGACTCATACATTATACCGTCGAGGGTACGATGGTTTGTTACTCCGATGCCTTTCGAACAAAGAAGTAGAAGAAGTTCTTAAGGAAGCGCACGAAGGAGAATGTGGTGCGCATCAGCCCGGTCCTAAGCTGCATGATCGTATCAGGAGAATGGGATATTTTTGGCCGACAATGGTTCATGATGCAATCAAATACGCCCAAGAATGTCATGCCTGTCAATTACATGCAAATTATATGCACCAACCACCAGAGCGTTTACACACGTCAACCACGTCTTGGCCGTTCGAAACATGGGGTATGGACGTTGTCGGTCCTATTTTTCCCCCTTCAGTCAAAGGCGATCGATTTATTCTCGTAATCACGGATTACTTTTCAAAGTGGGCTGAAGCGATTCCTCTTAGAGAAGTGAAGACGAACAACGTCATCAATTTTATCAAACATCATGTCATATACCGACACGGCGTGCCAAGACGGATCATTCATGATAACGGTCCACAGTTCATAAGTAACGCTTTCGTCAGGTTTTGTGACAAGTTTAAAATTCAAGATATTTTGTCAACAGCTTATTATCCCGCCTCGAATGGATTAGCTGAAGCTTTTAACAAGACGATCATCAAAATCCTGTCAAAGCTCGTGAAGACCAATAAACGAGACTGGGATGATAAACTCGGTGAAGCACTCTGAGCTTATCGTACTACCATACGCACACCTACGGGAGCTACCCCATATTCGTTGGTATACGGATGCGAAGCGGTGCTGCCTTTGGAAATCCAAATCCCATCCCTTCGGATCGCTCTCGCAACTGAGATGACGATGGAAGAACAACATCAGAAATGTTTCGAAGAACTCGAAATGTTGGATAAAAAGCGCTTGGAAGCTTAACAACACATTGAGTTTTATCAAACCAGAATATCTAGGGCTTTTAACAAAAGAGTCCGACAGAGAAGCTTCAAGGAAGGAGATCTGGTCCTCGCTGCTCACCGACCGATAACCCTCAACTCCAAGAAGAAAGGTAAATTTGAACCTAAATGGGAAGGGCCGTTTGTGATAGACACAGTTTACTCAAACGGCGCATATCGCCTGATTTCTCTAGAGGGCGTCAGGCAATTAATGCCAATAAATGGGAAGTTCCTGAAAAGTACTATCCCTAGTACATTCAAGATGACCCATTTACCGAGAAGTTCCTTGAAGAATATTACACTTAATATTCTAGAGGATAACCCAAAATTATTTTTACCACCAAAATCCCTCACTGATTGACAGTGAGTCCACCAAAAGTCTTTCTGGTCCAAGTCACCAACAAATTTCCCCTCTTGATTCTTTCCACGAACAAGAGGTCCACTTTCAGTTCAGAGTCCCCTTTCGATAAACGAAAGAACTCCCCTCTTTTTCTTTTTGGTTAAGCCTTCTCATGGTTATAACCAAAGTTGAAAGTTCATTTCGATAAATAAAAAACTCATCTTCAAACTAGATAGCCTATCTTATAAAAGGTAAGATTATCTAGATCTTCTAGATTCTCGGAGTGGAGATCCCACTTCTAGTTTCTTTTGCGCTGGAAATAGAATATAAAATTCTTCCTTTCCAGAATCAAGGAATAGAATAATTCTTCCTTCCTTGTATTCGGGTTCGCCTTCACCCTAAAAGAAGACTGGGAAATAGAATATAAAATTCTTCCTTTCCCAACATTTTCCAAGAATTTATTTATCTAGGATTCATCCTAGGAAGTTTATCCCGAATCCTAAGCAAGGATAAGTCTGCGCCTAACACGCGCTGCCGGTTTAGTCTTTCTCCGTAGAAAAAGACATCAGAGTTCGACTCTGAGGTATCATATCTTGAAACCTAAGCAGGGATAAGTCTGCGCCTAACCTGCGCTGCCGGTTAGTTCTTAACCGTTAACAAGAACATCCGCCCACATATTCAACATTGTGGCAGGTTGTTATTAATAACACCAAAATCCATGTCTTACACGCATGGGGAATTTTATCCTGAATCCTAAGAAAGGATATGCCGATGCCTAACACGCGTCGCCAGGTTAGTCTTTTACTGTCTAAGAAGACACCAGAACCTAATTCTTGGGACCTTTATCCCGAAGCCTAAATAGGGATAAGTCAGCGTCTAATACACGTTGCCGGGTAGCCTATTCCCGTAACAATGGCAAAGTCTATGTATTCGATATCATAGCACAAAGTCTCAGAGAATTCACTCTCTTAGCACAACGTTA
>BQKN01064444.1:91572-144742 GCA_022839385.1 Asparagus kiusianus | reverse complement strand
TTCACTCTCTTAGCACAACGTTACATGCGGAACGGATTTAGACAATCTGCATGCTAGCCCGACTCAAACGGTAGTCGGTAAAGGCTTATCAAATCTGTTGAGGGCTGAGGGTTTGCTAAAAATCCTATGAGTATTATGGTCAATCATTCCAAATAGAATGAGAAATTATGATAAAGATAAAGATAAAACCATGTCCACTAAGAAGATCAAAAGTCAAAATATCCAGCAAAAGAAATCATACATCAAGCCCATGGCTAAAAATCTGCTGACTAATCTTAGACAGCTTCTCATCATAAGCTTGCCTAAGCTCATCCTCCAATTCAGCTCTGAGGGACTCTTCAGTGGTGGCTAGAGTCTTCACAGCAACCTCCTCCGTCTCAACCAGCTTCTGCTTCAAGGACTTCAACTCCTCAGATAAGGCAATGTGGGCTTGCTGATCTTGTACCTTCGTCATTTGAAGGATACTCAAAGTCTCCTCTTCTTCACGAAGTCCTTTTCTGAGCTGTTCTATTTTGGTTTCGCGAGAGGTAATAGAAAAGTCAAGCTCGGCAAGTGAAGATGATCTAACAGCAAGGTTGGTCTCAACTCGATCTACCCGATCCTGCTGCACCTGAATCTTGAACTCAGCAAGAACTCGAGTATCGCGCCATGTCTGTAAGCGAGTATCCAACTCGGCAGCAATGAATGAAGAGGCACCCGCATCACGAAGCTCACGTAACATCTAAAGCTCGTGCTCTAAGCAATCAAGGTCATCAATAATAGCCTTCGCCAGATCCGGATATCCTGCTTCCCTTATCGAATTTATTCTGGAATCAAGGAAATGCTTGAATTGGTGAAGGAAGAGTCCGCCGTGGAAGAGCTTGCTGATCATAGTGTTCACGAAGGAGAAGAATGAGCGAACTTCTATGCAGATGACAATCTTCTCAGGATCATTGTCTGATTACAACTCCTTCACAAGGACATGAAGCCGAGAAGAAGACCTTACACAAAGAAGGGGAAATCCGTCAAAAAGCCTTGATGAGGAAATAAATGATATTTCTCAGTTGCTTAGTTTATACCTTCTTCCCCTTGAGTCACTAGGGGTAGTAGAGGTGTAACCGCTGTTGATATATCAACTGGTGTAGTTGGTCTCAAAGCCGGCTTAATAGGATCAGTCTCAACAAAAGCTTCTGTCAAACACAAAATAGAATTTTCAGATTCATCACATTATAGCTGTATTAGTCATAAAATGGCTAGTCCTATAATTAACCTGAGAAGAGGCACGTACCTTTAAGAGGACCATCCTCGGAATTCTTAGGGAGTGTAGACTCAGGAAACATATCTTCAGGCATGTGGTCATCAATCTGAGGGGAGCCGTACATGAAGTGGAGCATAGGAGTGTCCACAAGCAAACCCTCCTCATCGAAATCATCAGTCGAAAAATCTAACACGAGAAAATATAAATGCGAGGGAAGAGTAAAGAGACTACGATCAATGGAAATGAGTTACCTCTTACGGATTTGTTAGCCTCTCTACCCCCAAGGTCCACGTTTTCCCCTGCAATTTATCTGAAAGAGCAAAAAGCATAAAGACAATTAAGGGAGGCATGAATTTTGAATTATTCAGTTCCTTTGTTTGCCATCTAAAGGATATATTGTCAATTGTAGATGTACCTGGATTCACTGAATCGGGTCCTACATTGATAGTCTCCCTAACGTCGGCAGCTTCTGCAGGCTTTTCTACCTGGTGTGGTAAGTCAGGCTCACCAAAAAATGCAAAATCATGAGGAGTAGGATCGAGACTCATCTCGCCTTCCTCACGCTCTCCTATATAAAGAGGGAAAAACATGATCTCAAAGTTCTGAATGATCAAGAGGATGGTCTATAGGGTAGATGTTACCTCCGTCGCTAGCGGGATCATCATTAGCCAAATCCACCTCAGGTGCTCGTGGATCTGCACGCGGCTTGTGGGCTAGTCTCTTCCGCCTAGCAGCTGGGACAACAATCGGAGGTCTCGCCTGAGTAAAAGGACGGAATTCTTCTTATTCATCAGCCACTGTCCCTGAAACATCAAACAGTTGTTAAAACTAATAATTCTGGAGGACAGAGAGAAAAGATGGGTGATTAACCTCGCTCAAAATATTCCTCGTAATCTTCAGGATCTTTGCCTAAGGCCTCTTCAGCAGAATTGAAGGTCTTCTTTCCTTCTTCGTCGATTCGACGAGTCTTGCCCTGCATCCTCTGTGACCGAGCATCTTCCTGAATCGCATGAGAATCAGCCTGAGAAGCTTCCTCAGCTACTAGCTCTACAATCGGCTTCACGGGGACGGTTTTGTTAGCTGCTAACAACCATCTGCAGCTTAAGAATGTGAGCTTTAACTGACGCTCAGCACTAGGGAGATTGAACTTAGCACCAGTGCAGCCTGTTACGGTCCACAGCCATGCTCGAAGACCGTCTACCAAACCGCCATGAGTCCGCAGCTGCTGACGCGGGTTCCCGACATAAAGCTGATCATAGGCAAACTGGCGAGCGAATCGGCAGGGTAGATATGGCTCTATAAAACACTGATTCCTCACCCGGAAAGTCAGATAACCCGGCCTAATGTTCACTAGCCAATTAAAGCAGCCGATATCTAAATGAGTCCGATACTCCTTCGGCCTCTCCTCGTCAATCAAACACTCGCCGTATCGGCTGAAGAACTGCGGGAAGCAAGTGGAAAATGCCCAACACTTATGGACCTGTAGCTGCTTCCTGACGTCGAGGAATCCTCGCCCCTCCCACCTGCCATTCTCAAACAACTGTAGTAGGGAAACAGAGCGGTCTGTGGTGTTGGGTACCGACATCATATCAGAACGATGAAGGACGAACCAAGCCATCAAATAAGTGTATGGAAGCTCCACCTTAGTAACAGGAATCCGAGCCGACGGTTCATCTTCTTTCTGTGTGAAGGCCCTAGAAATCTGTCGAAGCCCTCGATGAATGTTAGCTACCATCACGGAAGAAGCGAAAGCTCCTTTTTGTAGGTAAGCTGAACCGCTGGGTAGAGCACTTCCAATGGCAAAATGTCACCAGACTGATACGGGACCACGCATTTCTTTAACCAGATAGCGAGGTAACCGGCAAGAAGGGTCATCGGCTGAATCAAGGTGGTCGCATGCCATAAGAATGATTTAAACTTGGTCCCTACAGGAAAGCCACTCTCGGGACTGCTAATGGTATAGGAGTGAGCGTCAGTCTTCTTTAGTAGACCATTAACCTCTGAAGGAGTAAGCGTTGCCAGCTCACAAATAGCCTTCAGTAGACCATTAACCTCTAAAGCTCGTACAAAGCGAAGAAATGTTTAGCACTGACAGGTAAACCATACATCGTGGAACGAACAGCTTCATATAGACCACAAGCGTGCAACTCCTCGCTCCATCGGTTCAAGACATAGTTCGTCAAACGAGCCCACCAAAGCTTGTCCGTAGAATGGACCCAGCCATAGAATCTGTGACGCGACGCAGGCATCTCCCGTCCTAAGTCAGCGAGACGGTTCTTCAAAGTAAAAGTAGAATCAAGAAACTCGTTACGCGGCGGTGTATCCAGCCCCAATACTCCCGGACGTAATCCAACAATGTGACTCCTGTTCGAACCAGGAGCTGCCTGATGAGTAATGTAGCTACAGTGAACGCTCTCATGCTCCTCCGTTAAACGCCATGACATCTCCCGTGTCACAGCCTGACACCTGAGCTCAGTCAATGAACGGTGACAAGGAATCTTAGGCAAATATAGAAAACCCTCGCCATCTTTATGAAGCCACTGCTCGGCATTAATAAACACTGCAGCGGGGTCTTTCACAGAGTCACCGAATAAAAAGTCAGTCTTCCTGAGAGGCTGAACAGAGCTGGTATCCTTCACGAAAGGCGCATCAGTAATCAACTGTCGAAGAGCTCGATGTCCACCTTCCTTCACCACTTGGGCAACCTCTGTCGACGTGCCTGGAGCAAACTGAAGAGTAAGCGGAATGGGTGAAAAATTATCGGAGGTCGAATAATACTCGTCACGACGCCCGTCCACTACATGAGATGAGAACGCTCTGGAGGGATATTCCACTGGAGAAAAGCAATTAAACATTTGTTAGTCTCAGTTATAAAAGGAAGTTGAACTCATCTTACGAATGGGTAAGATAGAGTCACTGCCATATAAAGGGTGAGACGATTTGGCCACATTATGCATTTATAAGATAGGGTATATCCCTGCCTTATAAAGCACAATGCAGCGTCAAATCGCCCCCTTTATTTATTTTGAGATATGGTTTTGACCAAGCAAAACCCATCTTTAAAGCGTCAATCCTCATCAAGGAAAATCAAGGCTCTTCCCGATTGTCTCACCAAGGAGAACAAAATGGGGATAAAAGCGACTAATTTATAAATCTCGAAACACGCCGAAAAGAGAGCTCACCAGAGTATGAGGAAAGCACGCCATCAGCCGACGTAGTAGGGGATCGACCTCTCGGGATATACGCCATGATCATCTGCAAAATAAAAGAGGAGATCAGATATAAAAATTTTAGTTAGGGTGACAAACTCTAACCATAAAATTTTATCCCCTCTATATTGCAATTAAACCCCTCAGGTCTCCAAATTCTACCCCTGAGATGCGAGCTCGAGGCGTCAAATCACAACCCTAACCCTTATATGCAATCCCACAAATTCATGTACTAAATTAAACATGAAATATGCCAAAATTATGAAGGATTTACCTGAAGAAAAGCTCGAAGATCCAATAAAAATCAGATCTTGAAGGAGGCTCGAACCACGTGCTCGAGGGGCCTGAGGGAAACTTTTTATATGAAGATTTTGAAGGATTTTTCAATCTAAGATCCAAAGGAAAGGTAGATCTTAGATGAATTTTAGGGTTTGAAGGAGAAAGGATGCACGAGAGAAGAGAAAAATCCAAAAGAGGAAGAGAGGGGGGCCGGCCCTAAAGAGAGGAAAAGGGGACTCTTTTATAGAGTGAACCAGTCTTGAACCGGACCAGACCAGTCCTGAACCGGACCAGACCAGTCCTGAACCAGGCCAAACCAAGCTGAACCAGACTGAACCAGGTTAAACCAGTCTTGAACCAGGCTGAACCAGGTTGAACCAGTTTTGAACCAGTTCTGAACCAGTTTGAACCAGATTTGAACCAAAATTCAAATTAAAGCTGAATTGAGTATCGAAACGACTTGAGATCGACCGACGGTTTAGTCCCTCATTTATTCACCCCTCTCCTATATATTCGGAAGGGTCAGAAGATTTTTTTGGACATTATCAGACCGATTCAACTCATTCGAACCTCGCCATACTCCAATAAGGTATACGAGTATAAACTATTCCCTATTTTTGTTGAGAAGTTTCTGGAGAGTATTTTTCTAAAAATATTCTTAAGGATAACTCAACAACACTCCAAAAAGTATAAGAGTATAAACTGCTTCTCGAGACTCCAGCAGACGTACGAGTATAAACTATGTCAAAACGCCGGACAACGCGTTACAAATGAAGACTCAACGCCAACAATCGATGGTCAGTTCTATGTTAAAACAACAAACACGAGCTAAAGATCAGAAAATCAGGAATTAGCTTCAAGTTCGAAATTCCGACAACGGTCAGACAATAAATGTAGCACCGGAACCCTTGCAGACATTCGACAAAGCACCGAATAGCCTGGAGGCTTGAAAGAATCAAGAATAGAAGCTATTCCAAGGTCCCGTTACACCGATTGAAGGTTGGGACAATCATATCCAAAGTATTCCAGACTCTTCTATAAAAGAATGAGGCTGAAACACTTTGGAGGGGGTATCTGTAGGCGTATAAAACTGCTTATAGGTCTCTTAACACAGCTCGACATGATGATTCGACAAACCAACGAACCATCGAGTGATGAATCCAAGCATGATCGTTAAACCACAATATTGAGGCTAAGTAAGACGCGACGAAGCAGATTAATGAGGCGACGAGGTTAACGAACTCGAACACCGAAGCAGATTTACTGCCAAATAAGGATCCAGACTGCCAAATCAGAGTCTAGATCAACAAATTAGAGTTCAGATAAACCGCAAAACCGGAAAATAACGAAAACCAACATTTGAAGGACTCGGCCAAAAACCAAGCCACCTCTAGGTGGCTCGGTGGCCGAGCCACCAATTGGTGGCTCAGCCAAAACCGAGCCACCTTTTGGTGGCTCGGCGGCCGAGCCACCAAAAGGTGGCTCGGTTGCCGAGCCACCAAGGTGGCCGGCCGAGACACCTTTTGGTGGCTCGGTGGCCGAGCCACCAAGATGGCCGGCCGATCCACCTTTTGGTGGCTCGGTGGCCGAGCCACCTGGGCCAAAGCCCAGTTCTGAGTGCCTATAAATAGGCTTGGTGGTTCATTGTTTGAGAGGTTGGAATTTTTGGAGGCGAAGCTCTGCTGGATTGAGATCTAAACCTTAGAGTTTTGAAGCTTTGAAGACTTGAACTTTCAGATCTGGTTCTTGGCGATCATCCACACCAAACAAGGCAGGAGTTCGAGAGAGGTCAGATCTGAGATCTACACGGTTACCCTCCGGATCAAAACTTGGTTTTTGATCCCGAGAAGAGTATCGATTTCGCTTGGTCGATCTCGATTACTTCGGGCGATTATTTCCTTGGTGAACTAATCCCCCCGGCTATTATTTCCTTTGCGAAATAATACCCGTCATACCGTGTAGATCCGACCAGATCAAGATCGTGCGGTGGTCCACGGATTAACCCCGGCGCAGGCGAAGAACCCACAAAAGCAAGAAACCGCAAAACAGGATCTTGCGATTTGTTCCACAAAAAAAAAGTTGTAATCTTTTTATTTTTCTTTGATTTTGTTGTAACTGGATCTTATAAAAAGACTGGATCTTTTGTAACCGATAAACAGTTGCTCAAGAGAACAATGACTTCAATGAAAACGATAATTTTTCCCGCGAACAAAAACTAACACAAGGGGTAAACAATATAACTACAAATGTGATAGGGCAAAATGATCAACAAGCAATACACAATGGCGATGTAAGATATGATCATGAAAACAAGTGCGCCAATGCAATCACAAACAAAGGATATGTTTACGAGGTTCGGTCCCCACGACCTACATCCCCGCTCCTCACCTCGAGGAGATACTCCACTATCACAACCGGGTTTTCTACGTTCACCCGAATAACGTTTACACCTCACATTCGGTTTTCTAGCTAACCGAAAACTTTACAATCGACACTCTTGCAATCACACTCTATACCCTCACAAGTGTTGGACCTAGCCGTGTCTCCCTCAAGTGCTCAGTTACAACCTCTCCCTAGGCTCGTCAATCGACACCACTCCTTTTGGAACGATCCCCGACTCTCACCACACACTCCTCTCGGTGTACAAGTATATTACAAAGTGAATCTCACAATTAGGCTCAATACAATAATTGATTGTTCTCTACTATGGATGAGAACACAATGAAAGCACAACTCAAAGTTACAATCTCTCACCACCCAACTATACTATGTATGTAAATACTAAAACCTCAATGTGGGTGTGTGTAACAATGTGTAAAATAAAATCTAACTCAAATAGCAAACTAGCAATAATAAGAATATGAAAATCAATAATAAAATTGCTAGAGAAAAGAGTTAGAAAACTTCTCTATAAACACAAAGAAGAGGATGAAAAGGATTGAGAATGAATCCCTCAATCTGCAGTGAAAACTTCCTCCTTTGTAAACAGAAACTCAATCTTAAACAAACAGTAAAACCCTAAACCCTTGTTTAAAAACTTTGTTTTAAAACACTTCTTGATTAACTAGAAAAGAGATCAGCAATTGGGTATTTATACCCACTCAAGATCTCAACAAAAACCCCAAACCAAATGACAACAAAACCCTAGAAAACAGCTCAGAAAAATAGCCGTTGTGACCAACGGATCTATTAGCGGTCGACCGAAAATATTCGCGGTCGACCGCAAATAACAAAAAAATACGGAGAACTGTTCTGGACGATCGTCGGTCGACCGGAAATTCCTACGATCGACCGATGGAGCTCTCGGTCGACCGGATCGGTCGACCGACAAACTCTCTGCTGCATGCTGATGAAAAATCAAATGAGCTGTCGACCGGTGCGGTCGACCGAAGACTGACACAGCAGAAAACTGATTTAAAACAGATTTTTGAGACTTTTGAAAATATGTTAAAAATAACAAATGAATTCCAAAAATAATGAAACTTTAGGAAATGTATGTAAACATGAAAACAAACATGTTACAAAAAGAATTTTTCAAATTGCATTTCCTATTTGTGAAAAATCATCATTTTGCAAAATAGTCCAAAACACGAAAATGTAAGCATGTGAATTTTGACATTTTGGCTAAACCATATTTTGAAACTTTGCACAATGATTATATAGACTTAATAAAGTATGTATATGATTATTGTTAAGTCCAAAAACTAAGAATACAATATTTTCACAAAATTGCATATTCTATGCAATAAATATCAAAACACAATAGTAAATATGAAACATGTGATTTCATATTTATAAACATGAAAACTCAAAACTATGTATGTATATATATAAAACTATATATGCATAGAAATCAAAACTTGTGTATATATATATAACTATATATATATACGAAGAAACCAATAAAATGTGTGTGTATATTATATTGAGCTTAGAGTATCTAACACACATAATATAAAATCTAAACTAAGATTACCTAAGCTTGATCTTGATCTTCATTGTAGCTCAACTTGGTAATCTCGCAGATGAAGCTAAAACTTGATCTTTAACTTTGAATTGTAAGGGCTTCAACCCGGCATTCCGCCAACCTCCTTATTGATGTGATCATGTAGGCTCAATCCATCCAACCTCCAACTCGTTGTTTGCCTAGAATAAATACGAAAACACAAACACTAGACAAACAACATT
Organism: Asparagus kiusianus; assembly: GCA_022839385.1. Taxonomy (NCBI): domain Eukaryota; kingdom Viridiplantae; phylum Streptophyta; class Magnoliopsida; order Asparagales; family Asparagaceae; genus Asparagus; species Asparagus kiusianus. Next base: position 135,829 of record BQKN01064444.1, on the reverse strand, counting down.
AGAAATAAATTATTTGTTAAACATCATCAAAACAAGAAGGCCAACAAGAATATGATGTATATACTTCATGTATAAATGAGATCCGAGAACTTTATAAATCGAGAAGTGGTTCTACCAGGACTCGATTACCAGAGATAGAGGATTATTTGTCATACGAACGAGAGGTGGTCGGAATCGAGGAGATCCTATAGGAATTACCCGCTGCTGAACCTTCTGAAGAAGAGGCTACTAAAGAAGTTCTCGAGGGAGTACCCTCTTCTGAGCCTCGCTTCTTAAGATCATCAGGGAAGAGGGCTCTTACCGCTGAGGAGGAAGGCGAATATGATAGGAGAATTCACAAGCGGAAGCTTATCGCAGCTAAGAACTCCACGAGGGCCAAGTTGATGGGGGACGCTATAAAGTCTGCACCTGTTGCACCTCCTGAGAACAAAGAGGATTCTAGCTTCAAGCTGCTTCTTCCGGTCCTGAGATGACAATGGCCGATCGGGTGTTGACCGTCAGAGATTCGGCATCAAATATGCCCGAAGGATTACCATATGAGGTCATCCAACGTCCCATTCGCGCTGATTATGCGAATTGTTTTATTTATCCGATTGCTCCACCCCTAAGCTCAGAAACTTTGAGGAAGCTTATCGAGCAATTAGAACATTGGATACGAATGACCATTGACGACGTTAGTCTCGGGGAAGTGAGCTTCAAGGTTTTTGAACCCTATCTACTGGAGTGCCTAGCTAAGATCGGGCACCAGGGAAATGTACTGTGGATCGATAATTGTCGTGAAAGCATTGTTATTCTGGAATATGAATTAGAGTTTTTTTCAATGCTGCGACGCGACGATATAAGACCAGAAGTGGATCGGGCTCTTTCTCAGGCTAAAGCATTGAGAGCACAACATCAAGAGGCACTTCAGAAGAGTCTGTCCGAGAAAGAGTCTCGTATTGCCAGCCTGCATGGGGAGCATCTCCAAATACAAGTAGACATGGGCAGCCTTGCTATGGGTATCCGGGATACTGTAGCAGAACTTGCTCGCACAGGTGTTGAGCTTTCTCAGATAAATGCCCAACTGACTGATGGTATGGAAGTCATAAAAGGGTTAGCTGCTCACTGTGACGGGCTTCTCAAAGATAATTGCGATGAGATCATTACTGCCGACAGGATTTGACGAGAGATTGCGGTGGCAGCACCTAGTGAAGAGGAGCTCAGGAGCAAGATAACAGATAAAGTCAAAAAGGCTCGTGAGGAGAACATATCAGCTTTGAAGCCTAAGCTCAAATCTTTTAGGCTTATGGGACCTGATACTTAAGATTTGAATTGCTTTTGATAGGGGAATAATTTTGTATCACTTTCATTTTGATTGTCATCACTTTGTATTCAAATTAACCATATTGAATGAAAATGATACCATGTTACCTTTCATCATCTCTTTTTGTTGACTTCTAATTTAGGTTCATGAAAAGTATCTCTTAAGGAACTTCCCGTTAATTAGCATCATGAACCTGTCTTCTTTTTGATTGATAAGGAGATAAGCTCTATTCGAATACACTGATTCTATTACAAAGGGCCCTTCCCATTTAGGATTGAACTTTCCTTTGGTTTTGTGTGTCATTACCATAGGTCGCCTGTTGGCCAAAACTAAATCACCTTTCTTAAAAATCCGTTCTTTAACCTTTTTGTTGTAGGCTTTAAAAATTCGGGCTTGATACATCTCGATCTGTTGTTGAGCTTGAAGTCGTTTATCATCTAAGGCTTCAAGTTCCTGAAGGCGCAGTTGATGTTTCTCTTCCTTTGTCATTCCGGTTGTGATAGTGACTCTCAGGGAAGGGATCTGAATTTCTAGCGGCAGCACGGCTTCGTAACTGTATACCAAAGAGAATGGCGTAGCTCTTGTAGGGGTCCTCACCGTTGTGAGGCAGGCCTACAGATATTCGTCGAGTCTTTCGTCCCAATCGCGTCGGCTCTTGGAAACAAATTTTTTGAGAAGCTTCACGATGGTCTTATTAAAAGCTTCTGTGAGGCCGTTTGCCGGCGAATAATATGCCGTAGAGGCAACGCTTTGGATTCTAAATTTTTCACAAAATCTCTAAAATCCAAGGCTAACAAATTGTGTCCCGTTGTCGTAAACTATTTGTCTCGGGACTCCAAAGCGGTAGATGATGTGATGTTTGATGAACTTAATTACATTCGACATCTTGACTTCTTTCAGCGGGATTGCCTCTGCCCATTTGGAGAAATAATCGGTCATGGCCAGAATAAACCAGTGCCCTTTAGAGGTCGGAGGCGAGATTGGTCCCACAACATCCATTCCCCACATTTCAAATGGCCGAGACGCAGATGTGGGATGTAGGTTACCTGGCGCCTGATGGATAAAGTCACCATGAATCTAACATGCGTGACATCGTTTGGCGTAGTCAACTGTGTCCGAGAACATCTTTGGCCAATAATAGCCAATTCGCCGAAGACGATCTCCTAATTTAGCTCCGGGTTGATGAGCTCTGCACATTCCTTCATGGGCCTTCTTAAGGGCCTCCTTTAATTCTTTTCGAGAAAGGCATCGGAGCAAAATTCCGTCGTGTGATTTACGATACAATATTTGGGAAACCGTATCGTAATAGAATAGGAGGGCTTTTCGTTTGATAGCGGCCGCTTCTTTAGGGTCATCGGGCAAAATTCCGTAAAGGACGTAGTCGATATACGGGAATCTCCAATCCCTAGATTCGAACTCCATAGAGGTTGTACAGACTTCTCCTGTCGTTGTCTTGTCTGAACTTTTCTTTATAGGAATCTTGGAACAGTATAGCTCGCGTCCCGTGACTGGAATTATTGTTTCAGCCCCTGGTGGCAATGCTGGTGAAGTTGCCAACGAGGCTAAAGCGTCTGCATAAGCATTCTGAGCTCGTGGAATGTATTCAATAAAGAAACCTTCGAACTTTTTAGCTTACTTTAGCACTGCAAAGTAGTACGGGATTAGATCCTCATGACGCACTTCATATTCCCCTCGGACTTGATTTACGATGAGCTGAGAGTCATCGTAAGCCTCGAGATGCCGAATATTAAGTTCTTTAGCAAATTGCATTCCTAATAGCAGAGCATTATACTCGGTTACATTGTTGGTGTAGGGTTCGATTAGGAAAAATCCTCTTGGGATTACGTGACCGTTCGGAGAGAAAAACACCACTCCTACTCCCGTGGTAATTGCTCCATAAGGGTTTGCTCTAGATGCACCATCGAAGAATAATTTCCACACTTACGTAGCTTCTTGAGTAACGTAAGCTTCAGCGACTTCGTCGGGTAATTCTTCATACAACTTAGATGTCCCTGGCACCGGGTGATCGGATAAGAAGTCTGCTAATGCTTGACCATTGACTGCTTTTTGGGGCATAAATTGCATGTCATATTGCGACAAGAGAATGGCCTACTTTGCGAGCCGGCAATTTAGAGATGATGGTTTCGTCATCAGAACTCTCAAGGGATTTACCTTAGAAATGACATGAATTGTTTGTCCTACCAAGTAATGTCTCATCTTCTGGACTGCGAATACTAAAGCGAGACATTCTTTTTCGACCAGGTTATACCGGTGCTCGGCTCCCATCATGATTCTGCTTAAGTAATAGATAGCTTTCTCTTGACCTTAATCGTTATTCTGGGCTAACAAAGCTCCAAGAGAATGTTCCATGGCTCTCACATACAACAGGAATGGTTTTCCTGATATTAGGGCCACGAGAACTAGCGGTTGAGTGAGATATCTCTTAATCTCCTCGAATGCTTTTTGGCATTCTCCATCCCAAACAAAGGACACTCCTTTCTTCAGGAGCTTAGAGAAAGGTTGGTAGCGCCCCGAAAGATTAGATATGAATCTCTGAATGTAGGCCAGTCTGTCTTGCAAACCTCTAAGTTCTTTGAGATTCTTCGGAGGTGACATATCTTGGATAGCACGCACTTTTTCTGGATCAAGAGAGATTCCCTTAGATGTAACAATAAATCCTAGGAATTTCTCGCTTGATACCCCAAGGAACGATTTTGTCGGGTTCATCTTCAGTTGATGTGCTCGCATGATATCGAACATTGTCTTCAAGTCTGTAAGATGATCACCCTTATGTTGGCTTTTTACTGCTATATCATCAACGTAGCATTCAATCTTCTTGCGCAGATGTTCATGGAAGATGGCATTCATTACACGTTGATAAGTTGCACCTGTGTTTTTCAGGCCGAAAGGCATCACTGTGTAGCAATACACCCCCAATGGAGTTTTGAATGCAGTATGTTTTTCGTCTTTAGGATACATTTTGATATGATTATACCTGAAGAATCCGTCCATGAAAGACATCCTTTCATATCCACAGGTATTGTCGATCATGACATCAATGAAGGGGAGTGGAAATTCGTCTTTTAGGCAAGCTGCGTTAAGGTCACAAAAATTGATGCATATCAGGACCTTACCATTCTTCTTGGGAACTGGAACAATGTTAGCTACCCAGTCCGGGTGTTGTTCCTTCCTAACAAAACCTGAGTCTATAAGCTTTTTAACCTCTGACTTAATCGCTTCCATGACCTCTGGACGAAACCGGCGTTGTTGTTGTTTGACAGGCTTTGCGTCCGGATCGATGTTGAGACGATGTGTGGCTACTTTTGGGTCAAGGCCAGGCATATCTTCATAATTCCAAGCGAAGACATCTATATATTCTTGGATGAGAGATATAAGGTCCTCTCTCTCGGATGATGATAAATTTTCAGCTATGAAGATGGGCTTAGGGTCATGTTCATCTCCCATGTTGACCTGGATCACTTTATCTTCAGTGGGTGGTTCGCGTTGTTCGAAGCGCATATCCCACAAGATGTTGAGGCGTTTGATCCAAGGATCATTGATCGATTCGATTAACTCTTCGCCACCCCCTGCATCTTCATCTTGATGACTAGTTCAAACCATGTTCACTTTCACTCTTTTAAAGAAGGACCCGACACTGACGTCAGATTCCCATGAGGATGTTCCCGATGAATGGTCTTGACGTAAATAATTACTGATTTCATTTTCTAAAACAGAGGGAGTTGTGACGTAGTCCACACCCCTTCTGGTTTTTTGATAGTAGTCCGGAGGTTTTCCTTCGGGAGTGAGAGACATTCGAATTGGTGTTCATCTTCCTTTCCCGAAGTTTAAACCTGATTTTTCATTAAAATTATATCCCATTCATTTCATTAATTGGACGGAATTAGGTTCATGGTAATGGGACTGAGGAACTCCATCGTCTTCCTCTGAACTTCCTCGCTTGAGTTGTTCGGGTTTGACTTTACCGAAATGGATCGGCTTCTGCCCTTTCCTTTTGGACGGGACTTTGAAGAAAGCCTTTTGCACATCTTCTATTTCTTCATCTGAAGCGAATGATGACTTGATTGGCAATGTGAGTGATGCCTCCGCGCATAATGTGCACCACACGTTAGTACCTGCATCAGTATTATTTTTTATTTGTTCATTATTAGTTGACTCATCAGACAAGTACGTCAAAATAAAATCTTCATTAATGCACCATTCATCCTCGCTCGGTACATTATTATGACTCTCATCCTGATCCATTACATTTAGATTCAATTCCCATGGACAATCTTCTTCAGGATCGGGTTCAATGTCAGCTTCGTTACCGTTATCCACATCTTCTTTCTCCTGGGATTCCAGATAGAAGATGGAGTCGGTGTGAAAATTTTCCACCCCTCGGAAAGGGAACTTTTCTGCAATTAGGGTTCGAACCTCTCCCTCATCATTAGCATACTTCATGACCTAATGTAGGGTGGACGGGATAATGCGGTTTGCATGAATCCATGGCCGTCCTAACAATAGATTGTAAGACGTGTCCGCGTCTATGATATAATAGGTCACTTCGGACTTAAGATCTCCGACCTGACACCTGAGCTTGATCATTCCTAGGGGCCGAGTGTTGTTGGTGTTAAAACCGAAGATAGTGGTATGGGTAGTGTTCAACTGGTGCATAGGAATTCCTAATACCTGCATGACCCTGTAGGGCATGATGCTGAGCGCTGAACCCGGGTCAACTTGGACACGACTAATTTTGGAAGATCCGATATACCCTGTGTAGTATAGAGGTCTGTCGTGCTTGTGTTTAACCTGCATATCTTCCTGAGTAAATGATATGCAGGGTAAACTTCTTGCTGCTTGCAGACATTGCAGGCAAGATTGGCCTTCAGAAGCTTCAGAAATTAGAGTGACTTGAGTGATAAAGCTTTCTGTGTTCTTTAAGGCTTCGATTAGAGCTTCCTTGGTAGTTTTGGACAACCTCAGAAGCTCATATAGAGTAATCCTGGCCGGTATGTTGGCCAGCTATGCCATGACATTGAATTGGAAAGGAGCGCTCGACTCCCTAAGTTCCTGGTGAAGATTTTTGTTGAACCAGAGCTCCTTTTGTTTCCCTTTATCGACTGACTTCTTTGGTACAGAACCCCCAGCGTCTTGGGGCTATTCTTCAGCTTCTTAAGCATTCTAGTTGTAGTCTCTCAATTAAGTCTTTCCTAACCGAGTGCTAGGGTTGTCTCCTGGGTATGGTGCCAGGGCAATCCTCTCTTCTTCTGAATCGGTAAGAGGTTTGAGGTGGTCATCGTTCTCAGTAACGGAGGGGCTAATCATGTTGGAAGACTTAGTCTTGCCTCCTTTCTTCTTGGATGAGGTGTTCATCCACTGTTGGTCTCCCACCAGATCAGGGTGGACCCACATGATTTCCTCTTTTGGGGTAGTGAAGGGTACTAACCCCTTGTCCTCCTGACTGTATAAGTCAGTGTTTTTCAGGCGCATTTCTCCTTTACGAATGGGTACAACGCCATCTGCAATCACTACCAGAGGGAAGTCATCGAATTGGACCGCTATCATATTGGTCGATACGGTCTTTTGCTCGAGCTTTAAAGTGAGCACGTTAGCATACACTAAATTTTGCAGGATGTCTTTGAAGACGTAGCACTTTCTGGTAGGATGTCCTAGGAACCTGTGATAGCGGCAATAATTAGGGTCATCCACCTTTCCTGCTTCATCCAGCTTCCTGATTTCGGGAAGCTGTAGCTTGTTATTCTTCCGTAGTAACTAGAACAAGGTGTCTACATGCTCCTCTTTAAATGAATACTGCTTGGGCGCTCTTTGCTGATTTGGTGTCTTGCCTTGCTTAGCAGGTGGTGGTGTTCGCGTGTTGGCGTCAGCCGCCAAAGTCTCCTTTTCCTTAGACCGCGGAGCATTATGCTGGTTACGTTGTTGCTGCGGCTTAGGTTGTGTAATTTCTTCGACTTTAACTCGAGCAACAATTTTCTCAGCTTGTTCTCCTTGCGAAACCAATTGTCTCCAGGAACGACATTCCGCCACCCCCATCTGAGCAAGGAGCTGGGTCTGCAAGTTGTTCTTGCAAGTTTCAACCAAAGTTAATTGGGTCATACCTGACGGGCATCGCAATGCCATGCTGCGGAATCTCTCCACGTAAGTATTGATGGACTCTCCTTTCCTCTGCTTGGTGGCGAGAAGAGTCGGGACCGAAACTTTCGTGTTATCCTCAAAGAACCTGGCTAAAAAAATCCTTTCCAAATCTACCCATTTCTGAATAGATCCAGCAGGCAGTTTCATAAACCACTTGAAAACGACACCCTTGAGAGTGCCGATGAACAGTCGAGTTAAAATGGTGTCGTTTGCTACCACATCTCCAGTTTGTGAATTGAAGTAGTAGATGTGCTGATTTGGCGAACCTGTGCCATCAAAGGGTTGCAAGGTTGGAACCTTAAACTTTGGTGGGTATGGAACTATGTCCCACTCAGCAGGATAAGGCTGTACCACTCCTTCGCGGAGTTCGCTTCTATCGACGATTGCGTTAAGGCGAGCTTCTAGTTCATCCACCTTAGAGGACTGAGGGTGCAGCTCTTTTTCCATCTCCTTCTCATTTTGAGAAGAAGATTCTATGTTCTGAGCTACACGATCCGAATGCTCAGGTGCTTTCTGCTTCCCTTAGAGATTGTCTTCCGGTAAGATTCCGATCTTTGGCCTTTTTTGGCAAGAAGCTGGGCCAACATGTCTTTCATCTGGAGAAGTGTCTCCTGTTGTGCCTGGAGCATGACATGATGTTCGTCCACTCTTTTGGCTAAGTCTTCAGGGTTTCTAGTCATATAAACGGAAGCCTCTCGTGCCACAACGGAGCTTGAAGATTGAGATTCGGCAACTGCCGAATGTTCATCGTCAGAAATAATCCCCTTGGCCAACCTTTGATAGTCGACCGAGCGGATAGCTCGTGTCCGAGTCCGAGTATGCTGATATACTCCTTCAAACTCGTCACAAATTTCCCGAACAGTCGGGGAATGACTTCTTTGTGATTCATCAAAATCAGGATGCGAGGCTTTTCCTTTGTCGATCACGTTGATAGTGACCTCAGGATATTCAATTTCAGAGGCCTTCTTTTTGTGGCGACGTTGTCGTTTGGCAGGTCTAACGACATTCGTCAATCTATCGAACATGGATTGCCGAGGTTCAGATGTACAACAGTGACATTCCGAAAGAACAACATAAATAAGCCGCTCACATTGGCAGGCATGAGCTGCCTGCTGTGTAGGTCTCCTTCGTGACAGTAGTTCACGCCAATCAGAGACTTGGGAGGAATCTTGTGAGGTCGAAGATGGAACCCCTTATCCCTGAGTGGGTAGAACTAATTCTTGCTGAGTATGAATTTTGAATCCATGCCAGCTCTTTTGAACTCGATGGACCACGTCGTGTTCTTGAGACGAAACGCGAGGGCCACGTTTTGGTTTATAAACATTAGGCTGAAGCATGTGTTTAGCTGGTGAAATAGACCCTCGTGGGTCGTGTTTTGATTGAACGCACACTTGTGGTGTGCGTTTGGATGATGAAACAGACCCTTGAGAGTCGTGTTTTGATTGAACGCACACTTGTGGTGTGCATTTAGATGATGAAACAGACCCTAAGGGTCGTGTTTTGATTGAACGCACACTTGTGGTGTGCATTTGAATGATGAAACAGACCCCTGAGAGTCATGTTTTGATTGAACGCACACTTGTGGTGTGCGTTTGGTTGGTGGAACGTGCCTTTGGGGGTCACATTTTGCTTTTGAGACGCACTCTTGAGGTGTGCGTCCGGATTGAATAACGCAGCTCTGAGGGCCGTGTTTAAGTTGGATTACACGAGGCACATAATCGGGCTCGTTACCACGAAGTGTGCGTTCTAGAGCAGAAACGCAGAGTTCGAACAGAGGCTCAGAAACGTAGTCTTCGCGTTGGGCGAGAGATTAGCTGATCCGCAAGTGCGCCTACCATATGGATCTTCTCCTTCGTCGAGCGGTGTTTTTCTTAGCTTGCTTTAACGCCTTGGATGTAACGTCGTCGGTGTTGGTTGGATTTTCCTCCGTCATAGGCCCCTTACGACCAATGACACACCGTTTTGTTGTGGGTGTGGAGTCTTCAACTCGTTGAACGAGTTTGGAATCTTGGCCAAAGGAGAGGACTTTCTTTGGCATTTCAGCAGTAGCTAAGACCTCTTTGGCGATCTTGCGGGTATCGCGCCTAGCCTTAGGGCTAAGCGATCCAGAGGAGAGGGCCTCCTTGTACTTGGCTTGGTGGAACTCTACAATGAGAGTTTCGACGGTCGTTCCAGTGAGGTGGACGTCTGATTGCGCCACCACTTCTTCGTTAGAGAAGCTAGTCCCCAGCGGAGTCGCCATCTTTTGTTTGTGGAAAAATTTACAGTAAAAGAAATGAAGGAAAATTAATTTGTATTCCTTTAATCTCAGTTACAATTGGATTTCCTGATTATAAAAAAGAGGAGAATGAATTTGATTCTCCCCTTTGTTTAAAACTGGGTTCTTCTTGATAGCGATGGAGTGCCTCCTTCGAGTGCTTGCGTCGAATTTGCTCTCCGTTGACGATCCGACCGTCTTGTCTCACGAGAACAATTAACTTGTATGACAAGTTTGATTTAGAACTCTTAACGAGTTTAAGAACTCAGAATGAGTTGAAAACTCTGAAAAGAGTTGTTGAAAAACCGAATAATCGGCTAAGATACCAAGTGGATTTGCTGTTGATGACGAATCCTTCGAGATTTGATTTCCTAACTGCCAAGCAGTTCCTTGATCTCCAAAGATCTCACTCTCCACGCCCAAAAAATCCAACCTTATGCGGTTTTGATCTCAAAAATCCTCAACCTCTTTGCTTAGTTGAGTAATGCGGTTATTTATAGGGGGACAAGGGGTGTAACTAACCCCTAAATCTGCTCCTAAGTGGGCAAAAATCCCTCAAAATATGGGGTAAACGGTTTTAAGGCCGTTTAGCTCGTGTTTTTTGAACAAGTCAAACGCCCAGATTGGCGTTCTGGAATTTTAACTCTGCGTCGGAGACTTGGGAAGTAGAGTTGGGTATCTGCTATAGATTGAGAAAGCATAGGCTGCTCGCCTTCTGAGTCTTAACTCTACGTCGCAGAGTTGCCTACTTGCTGGAAATTGAAGACGCACGGGCCGTTTGCACGCTGAGTCTTAACTCTGCGTCTTGGATTTGAGGCGCAGAGTTGGGTGTCTACTAAAGAATGCACAGGTTGTTTGCCCACTTCTTCGTTTTTAGTTGAGAAGCGCAGAGGTGGACTCTGCGTTTGGGAGAGGTTGTTGACTTGTAACCTCGTCTATTACAGCATCGCGAAGACTAATACTCATTGATCTTTGCTTTAGCTGTTATGTGGTGTGAAAGTCGTCAGATTGTAAGTCTCACAGTTGGTTGTGAAGGCTACTGAATAGAGTTTTCATCAGTTGTCGGAAGTGTCGTTGAATTGTAACTCTTCTCGATCTATGTGAAAAGTCCTCCGTTTGCAGCTTTCATTTGTTGACATGAAAGTCATCTGATTGTAACTTTCGTTGTTGAAGCTTGATGGGGATCAACTATCTATTGTGATTTTTAGACAGCCTACACACCCATAGGTGTCTCGACCAAGTCTTGGCCAAGACACCTCTTGGTGTCTCGCCGAGGCTTGGCGCGTTATTCTGCGCGTTGTGTCTGTTTTCGTCTTAACTTCATCGTCCGATCTTAGAATTATGTGATTCTAGATGCGTTGGAATGCTAACGAGGATATCTACAAGCTCCCATGGTTGAATCACATGTGAAGTAGATGGGACATGAGGTGTTATTCATCTTTTGTAAACGATGTGCAGCTCCCAGTCCATTCATGTTTTCGTTGTTCCGAAATTTCGTTGCTTCGCATGGTCCGTCGACTCACTTCATGCATTTGTCATCGTCAGATGAGCTTCTATGACTCGAATAGTGATGTTCATCATCTTCTTTTTGTCTCGAGCCACGTGTGGGAACCTATAGGCAATTTTTGACACCTACAGTGCGGATGTGCAACAGTGGCATTCCGAGAGGACTGCAAAAATAAGCCGCTCATATTGACATGAATGAGCTATTTTTTGTGCAGGTCGCCCTCTTTATAGCAATTTATGTAAATTAGATACTTAGGATGGATCTTTCACGGAGCATGAGGACGAAGATGGAATCCCCTGCCCGTTAGTGGGTGGGACTGGTTCTTGACGAACATGAATTTTAAATCCATGTTGATATTTTTAAACTTGGTGGACCACGTCACGTTCTGGAGAAGAAATGCGAGGGCCGCATTTGGATTTTTGAACACAAGGCCGAGGCCCGTGCTCCTAAAGTGAAATGTGTCCTCGGGGATCACGTTTTTGTTGAACACACTTCTGAGGTGTGTGTTTAGTTGAGGAAAAGTGCCCTTGGGTGTCACGTTTGGATGTTGAAATGCACCCCTGAGGTGTGCGTTTACTTAAGGAAATGAGCCCTTGGGGGTCACGTTTGGATGTTGAAACGCACCCCTGAAGTGTGTGTTTACTTGAGAAAACGAGCCCTTGGGGGTCACGTTTGGATGTTGAAATGCACCCCTGAAGTGTACGTTTACTTTTGAAAACACATTCCTGGGTACTACATCCATGATGATCAACATGGTCTGAAGACTCATGTTCTGGCTCGAAAATGCACTCGTGAGAGTTGCATTCAGCTTTAGAAATGTTTTCTTGAGGGCTGTGTTTTGGATGAACAACGCACCAGTGAGGGTCGCGTTTAAGTTGTATCATGCAAGGCTCGTAGTTGGGCTCATCACTATGAAGCGTGCGTTCTGGAGTAGAAACGCAGCGCTCAGGCAAGGCTCACAAACGCGATCTTCGCGTTGGTCAAGAGATCGGCTATTTCGTAGGTACGCTCGCCGGATGGATCTTCTCCTTCTTTGACCGGCATTCTTTTTGGCTTAGTTTAACGCCTTGGTAGTAACATCATCGGTGTTGATTGGACTTTCCTTCATCATAGGCCTTTTACTACCTATGACATGTTGTGTCAACGCGGGTGTGGAATTTTCAACTTGTTGAACAAGTTTGGTAGAGACGGAGCTCATTCCTTCAGAGGAGGGGTTGTTTGAGCAATCTTGACCAAAGGAGAGGGTTTTATTTAGCACTGTAGCAACAGTTTTGATCTCTTTGGATATTTTGCGGATGTTGCGCCTAACCTTAGGGCTAAGGAATCTAGAGGAAAGAGCTTCCTTGTAGTTGGCTTGGTCAAACTTTACGACGAGAGTTTCGATGGTTTTTCCAACAAGATGGATGTCGGATTGAGCCACCATTTCGTCATCAAAGAAGCTTTTTTCCAGCGGAGTCTCCATCTTCTTTTTGGTGGAAAATTATAATAAGAAAATGATGAAAGAATCATATTTGATTTTATTCTCTCTAACTGCTTAGAAAAAGAATATTTACAACTCTCTCAAACTTAATTACAATTCGAATTTCCTGATTATAAAAGAGAAGAGAATCGACAGAGATCCTCCCTTTTGTTTAATTCTGGGTTCTTCACGGTGACGATGGAGTACCTTCCTCGAATGCTCGCGTCAAGTTTGCTCTCCGTTGACGATCCGCGCGTCTCAATTCACTGGAACAACTAACTTGCTTGGCAAGTTTGAAAAGAAACTCTTGACGAGTTTTATATAACTCGGAACGAGTTTAAACTCTTGTGAAAAGAGTTGTTTTAACCAAAAAATTCGGTTGATAAGCTAAGTGTTAAATCTCTGAAAATCTTTTGTTGCTGAAGATCGTTGCCTCAAGATCTCTTGGATGATCTGATCCAAAAAATCCTCCTTAAACTGCCTAGAAATTCCAGGCCTTAGCTTAGTTGAGTTTGTTGAGATTTATAGGGGGCTAAGGGGTGTAACTGACCCCTTAATTCACTCCTAAGTGGGCGTGATTTCCTCAGATCGTGGGGGAAATGGTTCTAAAACTATTCAGCTCATGTTTGAATGAGTCAAATGTCCAGGTCGGCGTTCGGGACCCTAACTTCGCGTCTTAGACTGGAGACACAGAGTTGGGCATCTACTGGATGTTAAAAATGAAGGGGCCACCTGTCTTTCGAATTTTGAACGCAGGGATGAGTTCTATGTTTTAGAAGAAATTATTGATATGTAATCTCTTCTACAGAGAACTGCAAAGACCATTGTTCAGTTCGCTTTAGCTGTTTGGGGTGTGAGAGTCGTCAGATTGTAACTCTCACAGTTGATTGTGAAGGCTATTGAATCAGGGCTTTCATCAATCATCGTGAAGGTCGTCAAATTATAACTTTTCTCGATCTACGTGAAAATCCTCCAATTACAGCTTTCATTTGTTAACATAGAAGTCGTCTGATTGTAACTTTTTTGTCAAGATTGTTAGTTGAGGTTTGATAGGGATCAGCTATCTATTGTGATTTTTAGACAGCCTACATTCATCTCTTGATTACTTATTTGTTGACAGATAGCGGTGAACCGGAGTGCTATGAGAAGGCTATGCAAGTGAGTGAATCTCAGTAGTGAGAGCATGTGATGTAGGAAGAGATGAATTCTCTACTCATTAATGAGACATGGGAATTAGCCCAGCTACCTGTACAGAAAAAGGCCTTGCATAAAAAATGGGTCTACCGGATCAAGCAAGAGAGTGATGGAAGCAAGAGGTTTAAGGCCAGATTAGTTGTAAAGGGGTTCCAGTAACGGAAAAGAGTGGACTACATGTAGATATTTTCCCCTATTATAAAGCTCACAACCATCAGGGTGGTGTTGAGCTTGGTGGCTGCAGAAGACCTCTTTCTTGGACAGTTAGATGTGAAGACCGTCATTCTTCATGGTGACTTTGATGAAAAAATCTACATGAAGCAACATGTTGGCTTCATTGAAGAAGGAAAGGAAGAGATAGTGTGCAATCTCAAGAAGAGCTTATATGGTTTGAAACAGGCTCTGAGATAGTGGTACAAGAAGTTTGATAACTTCATGCAAACAATGGCTACAAAAGATACAATTCGGATCATTGGTGCTATTTCAAGAGGTTCGAGTCTAGCTTTATTATATTATTATTATATGTTAATGACATGTTAGTAGCAGGACCGTGTTTAGAGGAGATAAACAGTTGGAAGAAGTAGCTAGCAAAAGAGTTTGCAATGAAGGATCTGGGTGCAGCTAAGCAGATTCTAGGGATGTGAATCAGTAAGGATGAAACTGAAGGGACGTTAAGGTTGAGCCAAGCTGAATATATCGAGAAGGTAATATAGAGGTTCAATATGCAGAATGCTAAGGTTGTTAGCATACCCTTTGGAAGCCAGTTCAAGTTATCTAAGGAGCAATTGCCTAAGATAGATGGAGAGAGAGAGAGCATATGAGTAGGGTGCCATATTCTTCGGCCATTGGGAGTCTCATGTACATGATAGTTTACACGAGGCCGGACATTGCCCATGCAGTGGGAGTTATGAGTAGGTTTACAAGCAATCCAAGAAAGCAGCATTGGGAGGCCGTGAAGTGGATATTGCGGTACTTAAGAGGGACAACGAACAAGCCACTATATTTACGGAGGAAGGAGTTGGTGCAGTAGGGATACGTGGATGCGAACTTCACCGATGATCATGATACAAGGTGAAGCACCATGGGGTATGTTTATACCTTAGCGTCGACAACAGTGAGCTGTGTCTCATGTCTACATAAGATTATGACTTTATCTACAATCAAGGCTGAGTATGTCACGGTGACTAAAGCAAGTAAGGAGATGATCTGGTTGAACGGGTGTTTAGAAGAGTTGGATCTGAAGCAATAAAGAGGAGTTCTTTATTGTGATAACCAGAGCGCTATATATATTTCTAAGAATCCAGTTTATCATGCCAGAATGAAGCACATCAACATACGATACCATTTCATACACTCGCTGATTGAAGATAGAAAGTTACACTTAATAAAGATTTTGGGGAGTCAAAATCTGGCAGATATGTTGACGAAGGTAGTCACCATTGAGAAACTGGAGTTGTGCGTAACTTTAGTTGGCCTTCACGAGTAGAAGATGAAGGCGGAGCCACACTAGGAGGATCGGTGAGATCACGAGGATGTTGATGATTAAAGAAAGGATTTTTCGGGGATGAGAAGATACTTGCGAAGAAGGTAAGAGTTCGGGTGAACTCGCTGATGGCGTTTTGGTCTCCAAATGGGTGATTGTTAGTCTAAGTATAGAACCAAAACTAAAGCTGAAGCTGGAATCAAGAAGATGAAGCAAAACGAAGGAAACAGGAAAATTGCAGTGCGGTCGACCGCGATGCTCTCGGCGGTCAACCGCGAACGTGCATGCGACTGAGTAAAGTCTCTGGACTTTTCATGGTCAACCATGATGGGTTCTGCAGTCGATCATATATACCCTGTAGGCATTTTAGGTTTCTATCGTTTATCCGATCGACCGCGACTAGTTCGACGGTCAACCGTGAACTGAGCTGGCAGTTTCCTAATCTGTTTTAAATTCTGTTTGGGTTGGGATTCATATATATATCTATATGTTTTCTAGGGCTAATGAAACATGAAAAACCATCAGAAAGAGAGAAAAAGAGTGAGAATCACAGAGAGATTAATCCCTTGTTTGAGTGCTTGTATTAGAATTAGCCATTGGTTTAATTTCAAAGAAAACTAAATATTTTTTATCCCTATTCCAAAATTACATACACCAAATAAAACTTATTATTCAACCCAATAGACTTAACATACAAGACCTTGGACTTCACTTCTAACTCGTTAGACTTAATATTTCATCTTGGACTTGAACTTTATATCAAAAATTATCAAAAAAAGTCGATAGCTTAGAGGTCTTGAATTTGCAACGGCCTCGAGCTCCTCCTAGTCCTCCTTCGTCACTACCTCCTCCGCCTCGTTCTTCGCCACCTCTTCGCCTTCAGTGTCGGAGACCGATTTGTTCTTTGACGGATCCTCCGACTAGAACTCCGACGAATTTAAGGGTTTTTTTTAGTTTTGGGGTAAAAAGAAAGAGAGAGCGGAGATAATTAGTGGGAGAAAATGAGCAAACAACATGGCCAGAATGGTCGGTGGTGGCGAAGAGGGATGTCGGTGTCTGAGAGAAAATTGGAGGAATAGAGAGGGGATGAAGGAAATGGGTTAGGAGAGAGTAGGAGAGGAGAGGAGGAAGGAGGAGCAGATTTAGATCTGGCGAGACGAGAGAGGAAGAAATGAGGGTATTATAGGCTTTTCTATTTATTTCTGTCTTTGTGCTTAGTTGGCAGGGAATAAATGACTGAATCACATGAAGTAATATTTTTTGGGGCTGATCCACATAGGAAAAAGATAGAGAAGCTGGACCACATGAGGTTGTTGTTATTAGAGCTTTAACACAAATTTCCCTGATTATTTTGTTAATTTGTTAAATAAGAAATCTAGAAATATATAAGTGATAAGACTAGTATACAAGTGACAAGCCCTTCCATCACTATTTATTTATGTCAGGCGAGTAATTCTAAAGAGTCAAGAGACATTTGATGGGTTGGTCTAGTACGAAAGATCTTGATACTTTTAAGATGCTGCACCCAAGGGCACATGAAAATCCTAAATTAACAAAAAAGAAGGGGGGGGGGGGAAAAGTAAAATGCTTAAGTAGGAACAACGATAAAAATCTCCATTGATTCTCTCCTGTTCCCCGTACATTCTCTCTCTTAATATCCGCCTTCTCAGAGATCTATTTAGGCTCCACTCCACTAGAAATTGTCATGTTTATCAAAAGGCTAAATTACACTAAATCCCCAAACACTTTCGATATTTTGCAGTAAACGTTCAATAAATTTCAAAATGACACTAACACCCCAAAAACTATAAGTATTTTGCCGTCAAACCCAGAACATTTGCAGAATTGTTACACCGGAAGCAGTATGCGCAACTCATGTGACTTAAAAAACTAAAATATCTCTTAAATTATTCACAAAAAAAAGTTTTTATGGTCTTTTTTATATTTACAATCCTAAAAATAAAAATCTCTCATCATTTTCATTCATTCTCCTCTTGTTGCATCTAGGTTGGGATCTCGAGTTCTTTTTTCTTTTTCTTTTTTTGAAATTATTCTTCAAAATATATTTTTGTGTTGCTTTTCCCTCTAATTTAGGCGATTGAGGTTTTACTGCAAAATATTGAAAGTTCCAGTTCAGTGTGATTTTGGAAGTTATTGCATGTTTACTGTAAAAATGCTAAAATTAGTTCTTCGAGGTTTAGAGTAAGTTATTATTTAAGAGATTGGTAAGCTAAGCTAATTAATTAGTCTTTTATGTCTGTGTGTGAACCAAACATTAAAAGAAAAAAAGGGACAAATAGCTCACCACCTTAGAAAGAATCTTTTTTCATTTAGGGAGCTGACGATTAGCATATTAAATTGCAAGTACAAAAAATTTACTAGAATTAGGCTTAATTTACTCTGTTTGTTAAAGCTTTATACTGTAAAATATGTCCATGTTATCTTAACATATATATCAAAACAGATAACTGTTGACTAGATACGTCAGGCGGCAAAATAAATAACAGAAGTAGAGTCAACATAGATGTGTATTAATGAACTTCCAATGTACTGATGTTTTAGACTATATTAATAAACCAGAACCAATGTATTTCCATGCAACAAGCAGAGGAGCATGCGAATTATCAAATTTGGGAAAATATTTGTATGTTGATTTGAATATTAACAAAGATGATATCCCCCATCTCTCTATGCACACATAGGATCCGTAGACCCCATCTAGAACGTTCTAACAAGGAACATGTACAGTAGAGGGTAACTCATGAGTAGACTATATATACAAGGAATGTACATAGAGAATAAGACAATTGTATATTTAACATTCGATTTCAAACTCAGGATGAATCAAAAATTAATAGTTGAGATAAAAATGGGTGAATTGAAATAGTCTGATCATTGAAAGAAACATAACAAATACGAATTTGATTGGCGTTACATTTCCCGTAAATGATATGAACAATGTATATGTGTTTTGTGCTTTGATGAACTATGGGATCGGAGATAATAAAAAGGGGATTTGGATTGTCCCCGCAATCAAAAAGTTGTATAGAGATCACTATTTTCATCATAGTTGTTTATTTGTCTAGTGAGTGACTATGCTTCATTCAAACGTTAGTACTCATCACATTCCAAATGAATTGCACTCATTTCTAAATTACACTTAAAGGCAAATGACAACCACCCACTAAATAAATTAATGACTCTGATAAAAGTATGATCCCTAAAATACTTTTTGATAGTGAAGAGAATTCAATTTGATGAAAATGAGGCTCTTACAGTGTTAAAACTTTGTTCGGGTAGAACGTTATTCCTGTAATATCTCTTGTTTGATTAATAACAAACTTATTTAGTACTAAGTAGTTTGTGAGATGATATATTTTAGGAATAAATAGGTATGAACAAGTTGCGACTCGAAGCGATGCAAAAATCAACACGATAATTGATTTCAGCCTATTAACCATCGATGGTCTCGAGACACCATCGATTGTCTCACTAGTAATCGATGGACTACAATCAAACAATCTGTATTTTTTAGAAATGAGAAATCAAACCATCGATGAACTATAATTAACCATCGACGATCCCTTTAATTATTGATGGACTATAGTTAACAATCTATAAATTTTAAAAACTAGAATTTGAACAATCGATGGACTATATAGAACCATCGATGATCATCAATGGCCCATCAATGGTCAAGTTTAACCATTGATGGTTTGAACGCGTTTTAGCAGATATCAAGATTCTATCTCAGTCGTTCATTGACAGGTTTGATCTCCTATTGGAACTCTGATTAGAAAACCTCTTACCAATTCAATCAAGGTCTATTTAAAGAGGATTGATGAGGAGATTGATAAGAAAAATAAGAACAAGAAAGAGATAGAGGCTATTTGTATAAGATTGAGAGATCCAATTCTAGTATTTGAGAGAGTTTGAGTTTGAGAATTTGATTCTTTGAGCCTCGTTCAACTTCTTCTCGTAGTGCTCAACATCAAAAGATCGTTTCAGCGAGGAGGAGTGCCCTTTGCATTCAACTTTAACATTGCTTCTTCACGGATCATTATCGACATCAGTTTGAAGAACGATTTATTTTAAAAGGGTTGTAAGATCTTTTAATTGCATTTTAATTATTTTTTGGGTTGATTTTGTATTTCAAACTTGTTGAGTTTAATGTCGTACTCAAGCCAAGGTAATTGAGGGTTAACGTGCTTAAGACAGGGCAATGGAGTGTGGCTAGATAGGGCTATATTTATTCTAGTCGTTATGAGGAGTTGAGTATCTCGATTGGTTTTTAATTCAGGGATAACTTTGGTCATAGTGAAGAAGGCCCTCATGAGAAGAAAGAATGGGCGTATGATTTTATTCCAAATTACTATAAAAATCTTATGTTCCCATGTTGGTTGCTCTTAGTTTTTTACTTTTTATTTTTTGCTACTTGCTCAAAAAATTTGTAGTAATACTATCCAACCCCACCCCCCCACCCCCCCACCCCCCCTCTCTAGGTTTACATTCTGTTTCCATCAAGTTATATTAGAGTCTTGTTACCCATCTTTAGGTATCACAACCTAGAATAGAGATGTCAAGCCTAACTACCGCTTTAGCTATTCCTGAAGGACACGCCGTCAATTGGCCCTGCTTTTTGATAGCACCAATTACACATATTTAAAAGTACATATGAAAGTTTCTCTATCATCTAATAATTTCAATGTTTAGGAGAATGTAGAACATCAGTATAAGAAACCTACTACTAAGGTAGATGGTATTATAGTTGTTCAACTAAGAATAAGTGGACTCCACAGCATAAATAAATTTACTCTTATAATTCAAAAGCTGAATGCTTTATATTACTCTCTTACTGCTAAAGAATTTAACTATATTTCTAATTGTTCTACTGCATAGGAAATTTGAAAAACACTAGAAGTTATACATATGAAGGAACTTCACATGTTAAAGAGGCTAAGCTTGCTATGCTTATGAGAAAATATGAGAACTTCAAGATGAAGGCTTCGGAGAGCATACAGGAGATGCTCATGAGATTCACTTATATCGTGAACAAGTCAAAAGCGCTAAGGAAGGATTATGATAACAATGAGCTACGCTGAAAAATACTTTGTTTTCTATATCAGGATTGGGAACCTAAGGTAATGGTAATGGAAGGACTTTAAGTTTTTTCTAAACTAAATATTGATGATCTTATAGGCAATCTCATCGCTTATAAAGTCCGACTGATAAAGACACACACGCACACGCGTACGCGCGCACACACACACACACACAGAGGATGCCTAAAGAGAAGATTCTAAGAAAAAGTTGTTAGTCTTACATGTAGAGAAGGAAAAATCTTGATCGACAAAAAAAAATAGATTCAGACTCGACTACAAATGATGAAGATGATCTATGTGCACTTATTGCAAAAGGGTTTAAGCCTTTTTTGAAATCAAAGAAAGACTAAAACTATCTTTAGAAAAGACGAAATCAATTTACAAAATAGACAAATAATAATTACTCAAGTGGTTATAAAATTGAACCTATTTGTTTTCATTATAGGAAACCAGATCACTATAATAATCAATGTCCTTTAAATAGAAAGGAGAAGAAGAAGGAGGGTAAGAGTCTTAATATTACAACCTGGGATTTAACGGATGAGGATGAGTGTGAAGCTAATACAAGTAAAGATGATAAACAAGGGATTAAGTATCTAATGGGAAAATGCATTTTGTTTTCAAATTCAGAGTAGAGTAACTCAAGTGATTCTGATAGTGAGTATTCAGATAAAGTATATCCTTATTATGATGAGCTTTATTCTAAGTATAAAGAGATGTTAATTCAGTTAGAAAATATAGCTCATAAATATGAAGAAACTAAAAAGAAGAACATAAACTTGAAGAAAGAAAATAACTTTTGTTAAAAAAAGTTGAATTTTCCTCTTTAAATTTGAATTTAGTTGATTCAATCTCTTTTGTGTGCATAAAATATTCTAAATTACAAAATCAAAAATTTTATTTATCTAAGCAACTTAAAATATTCAATGTGAAAAAGAAAAATTAGTTGCAAAGATAAAAAGTTATTTTGTGATTTGTCATTTGAAAAAATTAAATTTGAAAGCCAATGCACAACAATTACTTTTAAAAATGAACAACTAAAGTCCAAAATTAGTGATTTGAAAGAGGGCGTGAAGAATTTTTCGTTGGACTTAAAAGGTCTTAACATGGTTCTTTCATTAGGCTTAAAAGGTCTTAACATGGTTCTTTCCAATTAATAATTTGCAAAAGCTAAAACTGGACTTAGTTATTCATATACTAAAAAAGTAAAAAGTTTCAACCTTCTTTTGTAAAAGGTAATAGTATTGATTGTTTTGATCCTATTTTCACTGAACTTATCATTCTATATGCTCATTATATGGAAAGACTGGACGTGTTTTGATGAGTTGTCATATGAGATATATGATTAAAATAGTCAAACATATATGGATATGGAAAGTCCTTATTGCTAACTAACATGGGCCTACGTGGATACCTAGGTCGCAAATATATATGCTTTTCTGTAGACATGCAGGTTGACTGGGATTGAGGCGACATATAGTAGTTGATTAAAGTTTCAAGTTATCAAATCCAATCCTTGGTCTGCATTATGAGGAGACATAGGTTTGATATATTTGATTTATATTATCTCTTCATATAGGTAAGTATTTCTAAACTTGTATATTTTTTATATATAAAATAAAAAAATTCTTCATCATCGATGGTCCATCGATGAGACAATCGACGGTGCATCATCGATGGACAGATATAAGGTACGGTTTTTTTTATTTTTTCTTTTTAACTTTTTACTCCTTGATCTCTCCTCTCTAAATCTTTGAGTTTTTGCATTTTAGAGTTGGTTTTGGATATTTTTTGTTTATCTATCCTCATCATCATCTCCTCTTCTATCTTTTGAATCAAATCAAATTGAAAGAGGCATGTTTTCTTAACCCTAGCCTTTAATTTTTGAATTTCTTGGGTTTTAGCATATTTTTTATTGATATATATTGCGTGGATGGATGATTGGTGACTAGTGAGTTAGTTTAGATCTTTGAAAATTGAGTTTGTAAAAAAGATTTAATCTATTTAGGGCAAAAACTCATTGGGTTAAATTCTTGGACCATTGATGGTCGAAGAGCACCATTGATGGTACGTTCAAACCATCGATGGTTGACAGTCATCCATCAATGGTCAGAAGGCTAAAACTACACGTTTTGTCTCTTTTTAATATTTTACTCAATCTTTTTTATTTATAAGCTATCCTATGTACATTCTCTATGCTAATATATGATTGTTTGATTTTGTAGAGAATGTCAACAGGAAAGG
Source organism: Asparagus kiusianus (assembly GCA_022839385.1). Classification (NCBI taxonomy): domain Eukaryota; kingdom Viridiplantae; phylum Streptophyta; class Magnoliopsida; order Asparagales; family Asparagaceae; genus Asparagus; species Asparagus kiusianus. Next base: position 113,127 of record BQKN01064444.1, on the reverse strand, counting down.
GAGTTGGATGTTCACAGTCTACTTCTCAAGAACTGCTTGAGAGTATTAGAAGCTCAACATCGATCATTTATGAGTGTAGATTAGATGAGAGTCACTTAGAGGAGTACTATAGTGTGATTGGATTTCTAGATGTCGTTGTACTAGCATCCATGAAGAACAGAGGGGCGAAGACCAACGTTACATGAGTTCGAGAGTTCTACATGAACTGCAATTGAGCTTATAAATCTATAGAGGCTAAGACCTTATTCACATGGTCAGAGATTAAGATCAGTACTAACTACATCGACAAGCTTCTTCATCTTCCTCCTCCATAGCCAAGATGTCCTAATGTTTTTCAGTTTTCTAAGAACATCACTGTAGGTTCTCCAGAGTAGACCTACATGGTTGAGTTTCTTTCAGTTAGTTTCACTTCAAGGGTGTTCAACTCAGGTTACCTGAAACTTCAATATATTCTTCCCAACCTTTCTCTTAAATTTGATTTATATCATAGCGTTGCTTACACTACTTTGACTGTAAGAGATGTCACCTTGCTCTATTGGTTAGCCATAGGTTAGTTTTTTGATCCAGCTCAGGTTATTTTTATCTGAATGTTATCTGTTGCTATTACAACTAGGGAGATGCTAGAGAAGAGGAATAAGCTAAATACCCAGGTTTCTACCCTTTCAACTTGTTTAGTTTTAAGGGGAGTTTTCATGTTTGGTTTCGAACAAAGAATTTATGTTTCTTTGTTTTAGGGGAAGTCTCTAGATTACCTATTCTTTTTCATGTATGCTTATTTGTAGGGGGAGTTTGCGTTGCATATCATACATGTCATATGATTATCTTTTACTGAGTGTACATCTTGCTATTTTTTATTTTTCAGATTTCAAATTTCAAGTTTTATTATAATCAAAAGGGGAAGATTGTTAGAACTTTGTTCAAATAGAATGTTGTTTGTGCAAATCTCTTACTTGATCGATAACAAATTCTCATTTGGTACTAATTAGTTCGTGAGATGATATGTTTCAGAAATAAACAAGTATGAACAAGTTGCGACTCAAAACGATGCAAAAATCAACATGAGAGTTGATTTCAGCCTATTAACCATCGATGGTCTCTAAGCACCATAAATGGTTGCACAAGTCATCTACAGACTACAGTCAAACAATCTGTATCTTCTACAATTGAGAAATCGAACCATCAATGGACTACAATTAACCATCGATATTCGCATGAATCATCAATGGACTACAATCAACAATCTATAAATTTTAGAAACTAGAATTTGAACAATCGATGGACTACAAGGAACCATGAATGATCATTAATGCTCCATTAATGGTCGGGTTTAACTATCACGCGTTTTGGCAAATTTCAATATTCTATCTCAGCCGTTCTTTGATAGGTTTGATCTCCTATTAGAATTCTCATTAGAGAACCTCTCTCCAATTCAATCATGGCTATTTAAAGAGAGATTGATGAGGAAATTGATAAAAATAATAAGAACAAGAAAGAGAGAGGCTATTTGTAAAAGATTGAGAGATCAAATTTTAGAGTTTGAGAGAGTTTGAGTTTGAGAATTTCCTAGGCCTCATTCAACTTCATCTCATCGCGTTCAATATCGAAAGATTGTTTTAGTGAGGAGGAGCGTCCTTTGCATTCAACATCAACATTGCTTCTTCACATATTATAATCAACATCAATTTAAAGAAGATCTGTTTTAAAAAAGGTTGTAAGATCTTTTTTAATGCGTTTTGATTGTTGTTAGGGTTGGTTTTGTATTTTAAACTTATTTTGTTTGACGGCTTACTCAAATCGGGGTAATTGAGGGTTGGCGTGCTAATTGAGTGTGGCTAGTTAGGACTAGGTTTCTTTTGATTATTGTGAGGAGTTGGCTATCTTGACTAGTTTCGAATAAATTCCAAGATCCTATTTATAAAGACTATTGAATCGGGTAGTGATTCAGGGATAACTCCTATCATAGTAAAGAACGCACTTCGGAAAAAGGAAGAGTGGAAATGTTATTTTGTTCTGAACCACTATAAAAATCTTGTGTGCTCCTGTGTTGGATGCCCCTATTTTCGCTTTTTATTTTTCGTTACATATTCAAAATAATTATAGCAATCCTATTCATCCCTCCTCGCCCTCTTCTAGGCTAGGCTTGCGTACTGTTTCCAACATACAGTTCTTGAGTGAATGAAAAGGTCGGAATAAAGTTACGTTTTATCTTGACCTCGAATATGCGGTCCATGGTTTAAGTAGAACCATCCACCTTGACGTCATAATAGCGTTATAGAAATAGTTTAAAACATATGATAAAATTTCACTATTATTCATATAAATAACATCTAATCAAGGTCCACAAACTTATAAAAAGAACAAATATCACCAAATTGTAAAAGATTACTTTTTGAAGTTTAATTTCCCTCAGTGTCGTTGCTTGAATGTTGATGGCTAGCCTTGATTGGTCCCAACCCAAGTAAGTTATTGTGGACGTGAGACCCACCCCTAGCCACTCAAATAACCATCTCCAAATCAAAGTAACTTCCATATATCATTCTTGACTAAATCAATGCATCAATCTCTCTCATGCACATGCATGTGCACAAATAGAAACGTGACACATAGGAATAGTCCATTCGAGTCACATAACCATTGAGTTCACTTACAAATCAAACCCCCACCTTATATATGATCCGCTAATCAACCAAGATCAACATGTTACCATACACTTGATTCAAAAATCAAACTTAACCGAACGTGCAAATATAAATAGCCCACAGAATCCCCCTCAAAACTCCCTCTCCCTCTCTCCTTTCCTCTTCTCCCCCCCTGTAATTCCCTTGTTCTTGCCTTTGCTTGGCTAAGCTCTAATCCCCCCACCCTCACCCCCCCTCTCTCTCTCTACTTCCTCCTCTATCGGATCAAATACAAAATCTTATACACGATAAGGATTGAAACTAATTTTAGCCCAAACACATCCGCTAAACAAGGCGAGGCCTCATATTTTTCACACCTTAATTAATCCACTTCTCCACAAAATTTGGAGGAGAAAAGATTTTGCAAATCCTCTCCTTATCCATTGCCTCACTCTTTAAAAAAGGGAGTAGATTTTCCAAAATGACTACTCCAAACTCATCAAGATCATCTCCTCTACCATAACAACTATCTTTATCCACAACCAAATTCCCTCTTCTTCTATCTCTAGCTCTATCAATGGCCATGTCCATGTCCATGCAATGGAGGGAGACTCAAGGGAAGCAACTCCATGACCCTTTCTTCCTCAAGTCGGTCGCGGACACGTGTAGGTTCTGCCCAGGTCCAATCATCGTGGGAGCCGGACCGTCAGGGCTCGCCGTTGCCGCTTGCCTGAAGGAGAAGGGGATACCATCTGTGGTGATCGAACGGTCGACGTGCATCGCCTCCTTATGGCAACTCAAGACGTACGACCGGCTGAGATTGCATCTCCCCAAGCAATTCTGTGAACTCCCACTAAAAGCATTCCCGAAGGATTTCCCAACATACCCGACCAAACAACAGTTCTTGGCATACCTAGAGTCCTACGCCAAGGAGTTCGACATCAAGCCAGCGTTCGGGGAATCTGTGGAGAGCGCGGAGTTCGACGCTGGGATGGGGATGTGGAGGGTGAGGACTGTATTGTTCGGAAAAGAAATCCGTCGGGCGTATTTGGGGAGGTGGTTGGTGGTGGCCACTGGAGAGAATGCGGAGGCGGTGGTGCCAGAGATCGAGGGGATGGAGGGGTTCGAGGGGACGAGGATCCACACGAGCGTTTATCGACGAGGCAACGAGTTCGAAGGCAAGAAGGTGCTTGTTGTTGGATGTGGGAATTCAGGGATGGAGGTCTGCTTGGATTTGTGTAATCACAATGCGCGGCCGTCCATCGTCGTCAGAGACTCGGTAGGTATTTTTTAAAAGAAGCTGTCGAGAGATCATTACTTTTATATAGTCTCTGTGTTTTTTCCTCAAAGAGTGTAAGTAGGATTTGGAATTAGGTATCATTCTCCATTTCCTCGCAACACTTGTTTGAATTAGGCTGTTTCCTTTTGTCGCTATTCTTGTTGCATGTTTTGTTTTGAAATCCTTGTATATATAGAGATTGGGACACTTAGGGTTTCTATTCTTCTTTTCACTGATTTTTTTTTCTCTCTCTGTTATATGTCTAGAAATATACTTGTTTCGGTTTTAAACATGTCGCTTTTCTATTTATTAATTGAGTTTTGGAAAACTAGGTCAATTAATGTGACAAGTTCTTTTATTACTTTTTTAAGATAATAGATGGTGTAACACTACTGCATAGTGCATACATATAGATTCTCATCTCTCAACCAAAAAAAATAAAATAAAATAAAGTAAAATAAAATAAAAAAAGGGAAGAAGAAGAAGACTACGTCGAAAGAAAGCCCATAGAGAATCTAACAGTACGTATATTTTCATTCTAGAACTAAGAACTGAAGATTTTATATGTTATCATTTGACGGTGATTGCATGATTCTTTAACCCTTCTTTTTTAAGCTCCAAAGCATATAAACTCTGCAATTTTAAATTAAATAATTAGATATTTTTTTTAAGAAAAGCAAAGGTTTTGGCATGCGAAGAAAGAGAGGGATTCTGTCCATACAAGCTGTTGTTTTGCTGTTATGTACCTTTATTGGGACTCATACGCACGCGCAAGGAGAGATTAATTCTCGCTCTCTGTTCTCTACCACTCCAATTTTTTATTTTTTGTTTTTTGTTTTTTTTTCTTTATTATTCTTTATTGTCTTTTGTGGGCTTATTCTTCGATCATCTCACACAGTTGATTTCTAGGAAGTAATATACTTAGTTAATGCATGGGACCCCAATGCCACAACCAAGCAAAATTATAACGGATGCCTGTCAACTTCGGTTCATTCACATCTTTTTCTCTTTTATTTATAATACTAATTAAGTATATATTAGAGATAAGAAAAGGATGAGCAGATTGCACTCAAGTTGCTATCTAAAAGTTGTAGATACTACCGGACTAGCTAACTAGGTTTATTCCATTTTACCACTTTTTCATACTTTTATATTATTTGCCTAATTTTTTTTTTTTTTTTTGTATATATGTTTAGGTTCATGTTCTTCCTCAGGAGATGCTTGGTAGATCAACGTTTGGACTGTCGATGTCTCTGATGAGCTGGTTCCCAGTGCAGACAGTGGACCGGTTCTTGCTATTTATATCACGGCTGATGTTAGGAGACACAGCAAAATTAGGCATAAAGAGGCCTGATCTCGGTCCTCTTGCACTCAAGAGTATATCGGGCAAGACTCCCGTTCTTGATGTTGGAACCCTAGCCAAGATCAAGTCGGGAGATATTAAGGTTTGTTATAAAGAAAACCCTATTTTTGTATAATTGTTAGTATTTGTTGAATAGGTTTGTTAACGACTAGAGTTTAATATTTTTTGGTGTAGGTTTGTCCCGGGATACAAAGATTGACTAGAAAAGGGGCGGAGTTTGTTGATGGGATATCGGAGGATTTTGATGCTATTATCTTAGCTACTGGGTATAGAAGTAATGTTCCGTCTTGGTTGAAGGTAATATAACATACATTTTCTTCGTAATATTCATTGTCCAGATTTTGTATAAAATGGTTACCATTGACGAATTCTTGCTAAATTTTCTGGAACATATAAATGTACATTAAAAAGTTAGCTTGTTATATTCTATTTTTCATTACGTACATGCATTTTTTTTTTTTGTATGTACAAATGCACATATAAAAATGGACTATTTGTACATTTTTACTAGTACGTATAAATGTGCATAATAACACACGTTAGGTAAGATGAGAATCTAACATTTATTAGAATCTCCTAAACATTAAAATGTGATATGGTTTATGTTGCCAACCTAGGGCATCTATTTGAAAATAAAACTATTTATCTTATACTATTGCCAACTAACACTACAGAGTATTTGAGATTTTACAAGGAAATACATTAGAATAAGTAGGCATAAGAAGAGATGAAATATTATACATTGTTTCAATTAATAATATAACTGTACATTTATGTTTGTTATATTATTGCCAAAAGTTAGGAGTGATCGAAGATGTATTTGGCTTTGTAGGAGAGGGAGTTTTTCTCAGAGAAGGATGGAATGCCAAGGAGACCTTTTCCCAATGGATGGAAAGGGGAGAACGGACTCTACGCCGTTGGATTCACAAAGAGAGGATTATTAGGTGCATCAATGGATGCAAGAAGAATCGCGGATGATATTGAACAATGCTTTGAAGTAGAAGCAAACCAGTTCATGGTCTTCTCTTGCTCACCAAATTAATTTCATTGATTGAGTTTTTCTTCTTCATATTCTAGATTCATGTTAGGATTAATAACCTTGTTAGCAGTTAACCTTAGTTGTTTGAGAGTTAGAAGGGGTGTTTTTGGCATTAGCTAGCTATAATGTTTGTATATAATTGTGTATATATATATTTTCTAGTAATTTCGGTTGACTGACGTAGGGGGTGAGAGAAGAGAGGGCGTTTTGTTTGTGCTAAGATAATTCTATCTATGAAAGAGAGCATTTGAATGATTTGATTTTATATACTTTATCTTCTTTTGTGTCATTTAAATGCTAAATTATTAGATTCTCAATGATCATGTATACCATGATAAGAACCAAACCTGAAAATTTTAGGATTGTCTCATATAGAAAACCTACTAGTGCATAAGAGGGTGCAAAAAGTAGTGACACTATAACTGAACTCATGAAATCATCCATCAAGTTCATAGCTCCATGGACCACCACTAGCACTCCCTTGTTGAGTTGAGGTTGATATGTGAGTATTTATTGCCCACTATTGGTTGTAATACACTCCTCAAAGATAAGAATGTAGATGGAATATGGGTCTAAAGAGTGTAGAACACATGCACGGTCCTAAAAAACACGCTTCTTGCTCATGGGCACTAGTGCGTGCAACAGTCCAACTCTCACTTGCTCCTTTGCTTTTCTAGTTCTCAACTAGATATAGATAGATCTTTCCATGCTAACTTCTTTAAAGTCCTACTACGACATCAAAACTCTGGAGCTGTGATCAAGATTGAGAGATAATTATCAATATGCATACTGAACATTATTTTCATGGATTAAAAATATGAAGGTTATTTTATGTATAATATTTTTTAGCTCGCTTTAGATGCATGCCGATTAAGATTTGAGCATGAACTGCTTTAATATTATCTTTAATGAACTTCCGTTGTATCATATATAACTTCGGATTTGTGATGAGGGTTAAGAGTTATTACAGATATGGTTGCATGACCTCAACTATAAGCACATAATGAAGTCAAACAATTGCGCAGAGAGGAAAAATAGTCTATGCAGCTGAGAGTAACACTTTAATTTGTAGAAAAGGGACAACTATGAGATCCATGCCAGGTGAGAATGATTGAACAAATGGGCAAGTTGTAACAATGTAAAAAACTAGTACTTTAGCCCGTGCTAAGCACAGGTTTATTGAAGTTCACCTCGATTTCGTCGTATTTCAATCGCTCATATCTGCAAACAATTAAAAAATTCTAATAACTTCACTTTTTGAAGTACTTTAACCCCTCCCTCTCCCTGTCTGAGGTAAACAAAATTTGCCCATGCTTGGAAATCATGATAATAGAACTAATGTAATATGCTATAGTTAAATTAAAATCATTTAACCTAAATTTGACTTATGTAATGAATAAACTGGATATAAAAATAGTAACTTAATGCAAGTCGAAAAAATAAAGATATAAATAGTATATTGTTTCAAAACATTAATCGCAATGGATGCAATAAAAAAATTATTTTCTATCAATCAACCATTCTGAGGATAATCACAGAATTTGTGAATTGTAAAAGGAGCGGTTCTGGCGTAAGATAGAGGGCGATTTCTCCCTGCTATCTTACGCTCCCGCTTTGTTCTCAGATGGCTAAAAAAAGAATAAAAATGGAAAAAAAAATTCTACAAATTGGATTAAGGTCTTCAAATCCAAGTTCATCTGCTCTAGACGATCAATCTGATGTGTCCTTTGTTGAAGATGATGATGATTTTTGCATTGAGATGAGGTCAACGGGACCGAAGGGTGAGAAGAAAAAGGTTCTGATGATGGATATTCTTCGATCTAAGATTGATGATCCACAAGGAACTCCTAGATCTGCAGGAATCCAAACTCCAAATCTTGGCAAAATGTCGATCTCTGGTAAGATCCTCAACTCGATTGCTGATTGCTCTAATGCTAGATCTTGGGCGGATGAAGTTGAACAAGGGAATAATCTGGATTTTTCTTCTTCTCGGGGAATCGGGGAGAGTTCTTTTAAAGAAAAACCTAATTCAGTTCTGGCTCCAGATATTGATCAGAATACTGTTACATCGAAACCAAATATTAGAAATTTTGCTACTGATCCTGTCTCACTTTCAAAATCTTCTGGTAAGAATTCAATTAAGAATCCTGGTACATCTAATCTTGATCCCTCTGACTTTCCTCGACTAAATCCCTTGGTTGATGATCCTCTTCCTGAAAGGTCTGTTAAGAAAAGCTGGGTCAGTATGTTTGCTGATAATAGATTGCCAGGGAATGGTTTTGACCTAGATTTTTTACCACCTCCTTCTAAAGATGTTGTCTCTTTTGAAGAAGATGAATGGAATGAGGGGATGTCTACATGGAAATTCTCATTGATTGGGCAGGTCATTGGTTTGAATGTAAAGTTTAGAGCGATGGAGATTTTTGTACAAAAGGTATGGGCTCCTATTGCTAATCCAGAAATTTGTCTTCTTAAACCTGGAATCTTCCTGTTCAAATTTAAAAGTAAAGAGGAAATGGGTGATATTCTTGAAAGGGGTCCTTGGTTTTTTGGTTCTAGGCCTTTACTTTTGAAGGCATGGGCTGCAAATGAGGAGATTGATCATATTAAAGAATGCTTATACCCAATGTGGATTCAATTGCCGGGGTTGAAATTAAATTTGTGGAATGCAAAGTGTATTAGTAAGATTGTGAGTGCTATTGGAAAGCCTATAACCACAGATAAGCTCACTGCCAGTAGACAGAGACTCTCATATGCCAGAGTTCTAGTTGAAGTAACTTTACCAACATCCCTTCCTGATTTTATTACCATTCAGGGACCGCATGGTGCATCTTTTAATCAGAAGGTGAATTATGAGTTGAAACCAAGATGGTGTGAACTTTGTAAATTAGTTGGGCATGACACTAATTTTTGCAAGAGGCAAATCAAGGTTCAGAAATGGGTGCCTAAACAGAATTTAAAAAGGGCAGATAATGATGGAATTAAAATTCCTACTCCTGCACAAATGCTTAATGGAATGGAGTGTGTTGATTCACCTGTTCATGCTGTGCACATCCAAACCCCAAAAGGTCCTATATCTGGATCTGATATGCATTCATCTGGGAATACAGGGGTTCCAGGAAAAACTGGAAAGTTAGTACATGATGATATTGGAAATGATGTTATATCTGGTCATTATCAAAAAGGCAATTCTGGACAACTTAAAGCAAAGGAGGTACTTAGCTCATGTCTGGAATCTGAGCATGTTATACACAGATTGAAGCCTGTACATTATTATACAAACTCAATACCTAGATATGTGGATTCTGGGCATATAAAAGAGATTCCTAGCTCATGTCTGGAAACTAACCACATTGTCCACAATTTGGAACCTGTGCATGTTGTACACTCAACAGTTATGCCTGGATCAGGTATCAGATTTTTACATAGGTCTGGGAATACAGGTACTATAGGAAACTCTGGAAATATCTCTTCAACAAATTCTTTTCTCCCTTTGGGCTTTTTAGAGATAACTGACCCTTCTACTGTGGATAGAGGGGATCAAACCAAAAGTACATGAACCTAACTTTCTGGAATGTTAGAGGATTGAATAAATCCTCTAAGAAGCATTTGGTCAAGCATCACTTATATCAATATAATTCCTCTTTCATTGCTCTGATTGAGACTAAAGTTAAAGATATTATGATACCAACTGTAGCCAAGAAAATTGCTAACAGTTGGAACTGGATATCAAATGTCAGGAGTTCAGGAAAAGCAAGAATTCTTTTATTATGGGACCCTGATACTTTGGAGGTTCAGCTTTTAAAATCTTCTGATCAACACATTACATGTACAGTTAAATCAGTTGATGGGAAAGTTAACTGTGTCATTACTTCAGTTTATGGTTTCAATCAGATGGAAGCTAGGAAAGTCCTTTGGTTGGAGCTCACTCAAATTAATCAGAGTATTGGTAATCAACCTTGGCTTCTTTGTGGTGACTTTAATGTCATGATTAATAATGAGGAGAAGTTAGGGGGCTCAATTCTATCTGAGGATGATACTAAGGACTTAAAAGACTTCATTGAGAATAATTTGCTTTCTCACCTGAAAACTCTTGGATGTTTTTATACTTGGAACAACAAGAAAGAAGCTGATGCCAGAGTCTGGTATAGATTAGACAGAGTACTGGTTAATGATGCATGGATAAATACTTATAATGCCAGTCATGTTGAATTTCTCCTTCCCAGTTTTTCTGACCACTCACCTGCTCAAATTGCAATCTATGAGGAATATATACAAGGAAAAAAGCCCTTCAAATTCTTCAAAATGTGGACAACCCATCCTAGCTATGCATCCACAGTATCTGAGGTTTGGAGAGAATCTATTCAAGGATGTAAAATGTTTTCAGTGTGCAAAAAGCTCAAAATGCTGAAAGGTGCTCTTAAAGCTTTAAATAAAAAACACTTTTACAACATAAGTGAGCAAGTTCAAAGAGCTAAAACTGCTTTGGAAGATACTCAGAGGGAACTGCAGAATCAGCCTCTTCACCCTGGACTTATACTGCAGGAGAAGGAGCTCTTATTAAAATATAACAACCTCATTGATTGTGAAATGTCATTTTATCAGCAAAAGGCCAGGATTAAATGGAATCTTCAAGGTGACAGGTGCACCAGTCTTTTCCACAATATTACAAAATCCAAGAAGCATAATAATAGGGTGGTTGCTCTGTATAATAGTCTGGGGGAAAGAATTACTGAACCTGAGAGAATTGTAGATTAATTTGTTACATTCTATAGAAAACTTATGGGGACTGCAGTGAATACTATTCCTCCTGATAAGAGTATCATTAGGACTGGTCCTTGCTTGTCATCTGTTCAGGCTGCTGCTCTTGGTGCTCCAGTTACAAATGATAAAATAAAATCTGCAGTATTCTCTATATCTGAAAGTAAAGCTCCTGGACCTGATGGATATAGTATGTCTTTCTTCAAATCCTCTTGGTCAACCGTTGGAGAGGAAATCACTCAAGCTGTGCATGAGTTTTTCAGGAATAGCAAACTACTTAGTATGGTGAACTCTACCTCTATCTCCCTTATTCCAAAAATTAAGTGCCCTAAGTCACCATCTGATTTTAGACCAATATCATGTTGCAATTGTATTTATAAATTCATCTCAAAGATACTAGCTAACAGATTGAAATCAGTGATGGGATGCCTTGTTAATCAAGCACAAAGTGCTTTTGTCAAAGGGAGGCAAATTTCTAGCAATATTATGCTTGCTCATGAGTTGATCAGGAAGTATAGCAGGAAAAATATATCTCCAAGAGCTATGGTCAGTATTGATATCAGAAAGGCATTTGATACCATTAGCTGGAGATTCATTTTAGACTTACTTCAAGGTCTGGGGTTTCCAGCCTCCATGATCAAATGGATTATGACATGTATCACTTCACCAAGCTACTCAGTCTCTCTTAATGGATCTCTTCATGGCTATTTTAAAGGTGAACGTGGCTTAAGGCAAGGTGACCCTCTCTCCCCTTACCTCTTCATCCTTGGTATGGAGTACCTCTCAAGAAAGTTAGACCTTCTATATCATGACAGAATGTTCAAATTCCACCCTAAATGTAAGAGACTTAAAATTACACGCTTGGTCTTTGCGGATGATCTCCTATTATTTTCTAAAGCTGACCATTACTCTATTCAGAAGCTCCATCAGTGTGTCCAAGAATTTGGTAACATTTCAGGTCTTGAAGCCAACCCTGATAAGTGCTCTATTTTCTTAGGGGGTATAGATGATTTAACTAAATCCTCCATCACCAACCTGTTGGGATTCAAAATGGGTGTACTGCCTTTCAAATATTTAGGTGTCCCCCTTGTATCCAAGAGACTATCCTACTTGGACTGTAATCTTTTATTTGCAAGGATAGAAGACCAATTCAATTCATGGCAGAAGAATAAAACTCTATCTTATGCAGGCAGAATTCAGGTGATCAGAAGTGTGATACTGGGTATTCAAACTTACTGGTCCTCCAACTTTGTCCTCCCATTTAAGGTTATGCAGAGGATTGATTCATTGTGCAGGGGATTTTTATGGGGGAAATCAACTCATACTTTTAGAACTCCTCTTGTGTCATGGGAAAAAATATGTTTAAGGAAGGAACAAGGAGGATTGGGGTTGTTCTCTGCTCCTATTTGGAATTATGCTTCTGCCTTGAGGTGTATATGGCATATTCACATAAACAAGGAGTTATTATGGATTAAGTGGATCCATGGTACGTATTTGAAGAATAGCGATATCTGGCATGTGAACATTAGAAGTGGAGACTCTTGGATGTGGAGGCAACTACTCAAGACTAGAGACAAAGCCATTTCTTTCTGTGGTGGGATTGATAATCTGAAGAATATGATATATTCCTGCAATATGGATGGAAAAATTAAACTCTCTGCCCTTTATAAGTGCTTGTATCCTAATGCAAGCAATGTTGCATGGTCGAAGCTTATCTGGGAGAGACTAAACATCCCCAAGCACTCTTTCATATGCTGGTTAGCAATTCAGAATAGATTGTTAACACTAGACAGAATTTTGAAGTGGGGGATTACAAATACTAACTCCTGTTGCTTATGCTCTGCTTCGGTGGAATCCAGGGACCATTTATTTTTTGAATGTCCTTTTTCTTGCCAGGTTTGGAATGGGGTGTTGGATTGGCTTCAAAGTAGATGGAAGTCTTGTAATTGGAACCAATGTGTGCACTGGTTCTCTACCTGTCTGAGAGGTAAGGGTTCAACCCAAAAAATCAAGAGAATGGCTATGGTCACTTCAGTTTACATCTTATGGAGAGAAAGGAATAGAAGACTGTTTCAAGAGAAAAGCAAAGGTCCAGATGCGGTGATCAACGAAATCAAAATGGAGATACTGTATATTGTCCTCAATAGCCCTCAAGGTGGAGATTTCCATTGTAATCTCTATTAAGGGGGTCATTAGTTTTCTCTTTGTTTGTTACTCAGTTGTGTTGAACTAACCTGAGTAGCTTGAGGTGTACTAAAACTTCTCATTTGGTAGTGAATAAAATTTTCATTCACAAAAAAAAACCATTCTGAGGATATCATATGTAAAATTTTAGAGAAAGCTCCTCTAAATTTCAATCATTTTTTCTTCGTCTTCATCCTCTTCCTCAAACTTGAAGGAGCTGATTCTTTGTTCCTATTTAAAATAAGTAAAACATGTGTAATAATTAACTTCAAGAGTAAAATATTAAAATTTATATAAAATTATAAAACTAAAATAGTTAACGTATAGAATATCCAACCTAATTGCATCTCTGTTTAGGTATTGGTTGCAGGTGGTGTTTTAAATGTAGAACTATCAAGGATAGCAATAGGTGATATATCTAATATCTTCTTTTTTCCATGCTATTAATGATCAATATGGCTGTAGATATGCCTGGATGTTATTTAAAAGATTGATTATCAATGATACCATCCTAATTGATTTCATTTGCATTTTCATCCCGTGATAATAGTACATTTCACTTAGAATAACACAAACATGATTCTATTCTTAAAATAAAGAACTGATATTAAATTTCTCAAAAACCTTATTTTTAAACTTTTTATCAATTGTCTTTCTAGGTGTGGATAAATTAGGAGTATCTTTGATGAATTGACTATCATAGCCATCAATATGTGACATATTGTCGGATTTCTCATCCTTTGATAAAAATAAATTTATTATAGTACAATCAACACATTACGTTTGCTTGTTGAATATAATTTTATTAGTTAGATTATCGAAGTATTATCTTGCCATCTATTTGCAGTAATAATTCCTTGAGTTTTTCAACATCCACATCATCATTAAAATTAATGTCCGTATTGTCTTTAATGCATTTACTTCTATTAAACTCAATAACTTTCACATAAAAAAATACTTATTTCTACCAATTAATCTCTTTATAGCAAGCAGAATATTCATATTATTTGCACACTGTTTTATCAATGTGAAATCTATTGCGCGCCTTGCGGAAGCGTGCTCGCACACCAAACGAGTCTGTAAGTCACGAGAGAAGAAAACCAAATCAAATACAAGTGCAATCCACCAAAATACGACACAAATCACACCAAACACAGTGATTTATATGGTTCAGCAATTACCTACGTCCACGGGAAGAGGATAGGGGAGATTTTACTATATGGAGGAGGTGTACAACTGGTTATAACTCACAAAATCACTCAATATAACCCTAACCAAAGCTCTCAACTCCCTCATAATATCTCCCTCTCAAAGTGCTCAAAAGTCTGCTAATTTTCTCCTTAAAAAATCTTAAAAAACGCGTTTGTATTTATATCAAACACGAATACAAAATCAACTAGGTAAACCAAAATTAGCCTATAACCGCATCGTGATCAACCGGTCATAGCCATGTGGTCAACCGGCCCAGAAGCACAATTTTTGACCTTGTAATCATGCACTTTTTCGGTCGACCGCACCTTTGCCTTTGTTCGACCGATCCGAGAATTCCTATATCCTATTTTTCTAATGATTGCGTTGGTCGACCGCCCTTGCACCCTCGATCGACCGACCGGAGGGTTAGTGTCGCTATTATTTCAACTCGATTTTTTTTATTTTCATCAAGTTTTCTATAATTCTCCACCTTGGTGAAGTTTTCCTAAGACTAAGCCGACACCAACATGAGCACCAGTGCGTCATCTTGCTAAATCTGGCTGCACCAATGTGGTTGTCTACATATCCCCTCTCCCAAAGGATCAAGCCACTCGTAATTCATCCAAATGGCCGCGAACAACCTCAACAATCATGAATTTGCAACAAGTTTTCACAATGATCAAACTTATTGCTTAAAGCCACCTTTGTGATCATATCCTCTGGATTATCTTTTGTGTGGACCTTCACGTGCTCCACATCCCCATCTTCAAGAATATCTCGAACGAAGTGATAACGAATATCGATATGCTTCGTCCTCACATGAAAGACCTGATTCTTTTTCCAAATACATAGCACTCATGCTATCATAATAAATGGTGACTGATCACTACGCAACACCAAGATCCTCCAAAAGTCCTTGAAGTCATATCACCTCCTTAAGAACCTCCGTAATCACTATATACTCTGCCCTCATCATCGATAAAGCCATCATAGATTGTAAGGTGCATCTCCAACACACCGACACACGGGTCAAAGTGAACACATATCCTATAATAGACCGACATTTATCCAAATCTCTAGCGTAGTTCGAATCTACATATCCAATACATAGGTGCCCACCGCTAGTGTCCCGCTTAAAACCCAAGCCAACATTGAGAGTACCTCGAATGTACCTCAAAATCCATCTCACGGCATCCTAATAACCCGGACCTGGGTCGTGCATGTATCTAGAAACCATGCTTACTGTTTGTGATAAATCCAGCCTCGTACAAACCATGGCATACCTTAAACTTCCAACCGTGCTAGCATATGGAGTCTTCGACATCAACTCTTGATCTTCAATTGTCTTTAGTGAAAGGTCAGCTGAAAGCTTCAAATGGGCTCCCAATGGTACACTAACTGGCTTTGTTTTCATGCTCACATTGAACCGCTGTTGAAACTTCTTTAAATAAGCCACTCGTGTCAAACAAATTCTGCCATTGTCTCTATCTCTACCGATCTTCATTCCTAAAATACGCTTAGCTTTACCCAAATCCTTCATCTCGAACTCACTCGATAGCTGAATCTTCAATCTATCTATCACGAATCTGGAAGTAGAAGCAACCAACATGTCATCAACATAAAGTAATAAGTAAATGTACGTACCTCCATTCAACTTGCGATAGTATACACAAGGATCAAACTGGCTCCTAATATACGAATGACCGATCATGAACTCATCGAATCGTTTATACCACTATCGAGGAGATTGTTTCAGTCCATATAGCGATTTCTTTAACCTACAAACCAACTTTTTCTTCCCTGTATCTCAGAACCCCAATGGCTGAGTCATATAGATTTCCTCGTCAAGATCGCCATGAATAAATGTTGTTTTCACATCTAATTGATCTAATTCTAAACAATACTATGCCACCAAAGCTAGGAAAATCCAAATCGAAGAATGCTTCACCACCGGAAAGAAAACCTTATTATAATCAATACATTCCTCCTATACATAGCCCTTTGTAACCAACCTAGCCTTAAATCTTACAGGAGTGCCTTCAATGCCCTCCTTCTTTGTATACACCTATTTGTAACCAATATCCTTCCATCCCTTTGGAAGCTTGACAAGATCCTATGTGTCGTTCTTATAAAGAGACTACATCTCCTCCTGCATAGTCACCTGCCACAAATCAGCCTTCGAACTCTGCTCGACCTCTCTAAATGTAGTAGGAACCATCTCATTGATACTCTCCACTAGAAGTGCATACACAACAACTGTGTCTGTATACCTAGCTAGCATCCTATGTCCCTCCTCTATCTCCGAACCGCAATAGAATCGTAAACCTAAACCGTTGATCCCTGATCCTGCTCAATTGTACTTATATCCTCCAAATCATCATCGATCTTGCCTAGCGTCACCCCAGTCAGAACTCTAATGGATACAATTCTATCTGGATAATGTAGAGCTTCATCAATCTCCATCACCTGCGATGTCTCCAATATCGGGTCGCTTGCTAAGAAGCTTCAAGATAGAAGCTTCATCGAATATGATGTTTCTACTCAGCACAAGCTTTTTATCAATTGGATTCCAAAGATTATATCCCTTAACACCACGTTTGAATCTCACAAATATGACCTTTCTAGCTCGAGGGTCTAATTTATCTGTTGTCACATGATAAAATACAGGGCACCTAAATACCTTGAGCTAATCATAGTCATGTGCTAGTTCTCCCTACCACATCTTCATAGGGGTTTCCCTCCAATCGCAGATGAAGGTAGCCTATTAATGAGGTGGCTCGCATAACAAAGTGCCTCAGCCTAAAAGATCTTCTCCAAACCACTCTACGATAATAAACATTGGATCTTCTCCAGCAAAGACCGGTTTAACCTTTCTGCCACCCCATTATGCTATAGTATGTGACTAACTGTGAAGTGCATTTCTATGCCCTCATCTCAACATAGTTGCTGAAAAGGGGTCTGAAGTATACTCACCGCCGTTATCGGATTGTAACGTCTTGATATTTCTCCCAGTCTACAGTTCTAATCTTTTCTTCCACTCCATAAATATCTTTAGAACTTTACTCTTCTTCGTCATAGTGTACACCCTACAATGCCTAGAATAGTCATCTACAAACGTGATGAATTAATGTCGACCACCAAGTGATGTCATCTTGGTGGGACCCCAAACATCTATGTGCACGTAGTCCAAGATGCCTCTTTTCCTATAGATGATTGTCCCAAATTTCACCTTCGTTTTCTTTCCAAGAACACAATGCTCATAGAATTTAACTTTTTCACTCCTTGCTCCCTTCAATAGCCCCTGCTTGCGCAAAATCTACAGTGATTTTTTACCTGTGTACCCTAACCTATAGTGCAAAAGCCTGCTCATGTCCGCCTCTAAAATAAATGAAGCTACCTGGCCAATTTCGGTGCTCCCCTTTAGATAATATAAATTCCTACTATGGACTCCCTTTATCATCACCAAAGATCCCTTAGTAACCTTCACTACAGCGTTATCAAAGGTCACCTTGAATCCCTTTGCCTCCAAAGCTCCAATAGAAATAAGATTCTTCTTCAACTGAGAAACAAATCTTACTTCATTCAATTCACGAACTACTCCATCATGCATCTGAATCCTGATGGTACCTATCCTACAAATACCACATGATTGATCATTTCCCATGACTACCACACCACCATCAAGTTTCTCGAACGATGCAAATCAGTCTCGTCGGGAGTCACATGATAAGTAGTACCAGAATCAAGCATCCAATCAGATGCATCCACATGGTTCACCTCTGGAGTAATCAATAGAGAAAAGCATGAATTATCTCAATCATCACCCCTCGTGATGTTCACCTCATTGCCCTTTGACCCCTTCTTTTTGCTATTCTCCTTCTCCTTGAGCTTCGGGCAATCTCTCTTCCAATATCCTTATTCCTTAAAGAACACACACTGGTTCTTCGCTAACTGGTCGTGGACCCTTGACTTTGACCTGTTCTTATTACCACCTCTCGGATATGGAATTCTACCTCTCGTCGACAAGGCCTCTACTGAAATGCTAGCATAGAAAGTCTCTTTATCCCTCCTCCTCAAATCGTAGTTCGTCAATGTATTAGTCACTTCATTGTAGGTGATGGAAGATCTCCCGTTTAACAAAGTGAGCACCAATGTAACATACTCCACATCTGGTAAGGAGCCGAACAAAATAATCACCTTGTACTCATCCGTTATCTTCTCATCCACATTCGCCAAATCCAACAATAACTTTGTGTAGTTGTCAACATGAACCGCAAGCGAGGTGCTCCTGGATATCTGGAATTTGAATAATCTCCACAGCAACTACAAACGATTCTCAACATTCTTCGTAAGGTACTTGTTGTTAAGAATCTCTCATATCTTCATCGTATACATCAATCCAATCACATTATATTTTAGCTCTTGTTCCAAACAAGTCATGATCACCCCACAAGCATTCCTATTCATCTTATCCCATATCGCCTCATCGTATTTCGGTGACCTCTCATGGACTATAATGGTCTCTTCTAAGTTTTGAGCATAAGAGAGTCTTGTACGTCGCTCATCCATAAACCAAAATTGATCTTGTCATCATATTTCACCACACTAATCTTAGTGCTCCGAAATCTTACCTGAATGGTACTCGCCATCATCTTGCTGCTTTCACTAACTTCTTCTCCCATACTTACAAACTCCAAATTATAAAGAAAGAATCAAACTTGATAGAAAGTAAGAAATTATCTAACTGAACTCTAGATCAGATTCCTAATAAATCTCCTAACCACATGAGGAAATTGAAATCTCGAACCGGCAACTCCACAACACTATCTCCAACGAAGACTAGAACTATAAGAACTAAGCTTTCAAAAATGAATCTTCCTCCACCTAATACAAAACCGTAGATTTGAAACCCTAGAGCTCTGATACCAATTATTGCACGCCTTGCGGGAGCATGCTCGCACACCAAACGAGTTTATAAGCCACGAGAGAAGAAAACCAAATCAAATACAAGTGCAATCCACCAAAATATGGCACAAATCATACCAATCACAAAGATTTACATAGTTCGGCAATTGCTTACGTCCATGGTGAGAGGATATGGAAGATTTTGTTATATGAAGGAGAAGTACAACGGGTAATAACTCACAAAATCACTCAAATATAATCCTAACAAAAACTCTCAACTCCCCCATAATATCTCCTTCTCAAAGTGCTCAAAAGTCTACTAATTCTCTCCTTAAGAAACCATAAAAAACGTGTTTGTATTTATATCAAACACCAATCCAAAACCAACTGGAAAACAGAAACTAGCCCATAACGGCATCGCTGTCGACCGGTCATAGCCATGCGGTCGACCGGCCAGAAGCATAATTTCTCACCCTGTAATCGTGCACTTTTTCAGTCGACCGCACCTTTACCTTTAGTCGACCGATCCGAGAATCTATGTATCCTATTTTCCTAATGATTGCGTTGGTCGACCGCCCTTGAACCCTCAGTCGACCGATTCGAGGGTTATAGAAGCTGTTATTTCAACTCGAATTTTTCAATTTTCGTCGCGTTTTCTACAAAATCAACATTATTTTATCAATGTAAAATCAACACGAAATTCATTATTTCAATTAAAAATATATTAACATTTTAATGTAATTTGAGATAATATACCAAACCCAGTGAAGCTACTATTTCTGAAGAACCAATTTTCATCAAATGTAGAATTTTAATGGAATATTGTAAATATAGTGATGTATGTTCCATCTGTTACTTGTAAGGTAAGTTTATACCTGAAGATAATTAACATGTTCAGTTCATTTTAAATTTCTTTACTTTAAAAATAATATTTTATAAATTATGAATAATTATAATATTTATAATATCATATTCACCTCTCTTCTACATATTTGATCTCCTTTTTGTGATGACTATAATAAACTACCATATTGATCTATTTCAACTTGTTATTTCAATCATCATGGGAAGAATATTGTCAATCTGACATTTCTTCAGTTCCCATGATTTGAGAGTTGCAAATATAATATTTTTCCTAAAAATTTAATGGATTAAAGATTCAATCATCAAGTGACAATAAGACAATGGCTAAAATTACAATGCATGATAAAACATTTTAATAATTTCCCATGAGTCTCTAAGTTATGTATATATTTACTCATTGAATTGTAATATAATTCATATGATTTTTTTTATAAATCATTTTACCTATATAAATTAAGAGATTCAAGTATATAGTAATTTCATAATATTACTCTTGTTAATGTATCGGGGTTTTTAATTACATATAGTGAAACACTATAATTATATATATATTAAAATTTTAGAAATAACTAAATAGTAAAAAAAATAGTAGAAATCACTTACATCACCATAGTTCAAATACTTGACTTCAAATATGCCATCAATACTACAATTTTAAATTTCACTTGTGTGCTTAATGATTTTGTTCTAGTCCCAGAAATTTGGTATTGAGTTGGCGCACCAACAGAACTAAGGTAATATTTTCAAAATCTAAATTTAAAATGATTCTTAATTCAAGTCATTGTTAAAATGAATTATGAAAATAAATTTATGTTTATTCCCAAATATAAAATATAAAATACCTTTAAGTTTGAACAATGTTCTTATTGTCAGACATGTTTATAGAAAACTTCGTAGCATACGTCCAAGAAAGGCTTGTTAATCTTTCACTGGGAAAACAAAGAAAGGAAGATTTTTAAAAATTAGAAAAAAAATATAATTTTTTGTACTTATTAAAATATTATGAATTTATTTTTAGAAATAATATAAAATTTGTCATATATATATATATATATATATATAGAGAGAGAGAGAGAGAGAGAGAGAGAGAGAGAGAGAGAGAAACTTATGTCAACTTAAGTGAATGTCCACTAAGTTTCTTAGTCATTGATGATCACTTGATTGAGTTATATTGTACATGATCCATTTTGTTAAACTTAATCTACATATTCTAAAACCCCAACACATCAAATTTGGGGTGAACCCGTCATGGTTTGACCCTTCATCCACTCGTATCAATTTTAACGGTTTCGAATGAATAGAACTTTTTACATGGCTCGACGGAGGATCAAACCATGGCGGGTTCACCCCA
>BQKN01064444.1:81114-91172 GCA_022839385.1 Asparagus kiusianus | reverse complement strand
AATCTGTGCATAACATATATGAAATTATGAATCAGACTATACTTAGTGTGACGCCCCTGGGTTCACACACGGCTGCAGTCCGAGGTGAAACCATGGATGTCAAACCTGCCATGCACCACACCGTGCGATGACACGTTTCACCATCACAATCACTATCTCTCTAGTGGAATCAACAACAGGTGTAAGTACAAAGCAAGTAAAAAGTGAATCAACGATACTGGATGAAATGATAGAACATAATACATCTCATCAACGGAATAAACTGAAGAACATAGTCAAGGTCTAAAATGAGATAAACTGGAGTTCTTACAAGTCTCAAATACAGTAAGTCTGAGTAAAGGAAATAAGGCGACACAGCCTTTACAACTTCTAGAATAAACTCTCAAATGTCTGACAACACTACAGTGGAGCTCAAAGAAAATAATACATAGATAATATGAAAAGCTGGACACTAAAGTAGTCCGCTAACCACCTGCGACTCTCCGTGCTCCTGGCTCGTGACCTGAAAGGGGGAGGGACAACGAGTGTCAAAGCGCTAGCGAGCAACATCACAACCAACCCCAAGCGATAGGGCTCGTTGTATAAGAAAATACAGTTATCACAGCATACATAAATATATATATCAACAATTGTCCTAATAGAAATGGGTTTAAGAACTTAGAAAATCTCAACACGAGCCTAGGTACGTCGAGCGAAATAATCCAAACAAGGAAACCCTCATGTATATACCTTGTATCTCAAATTGAAAATCCCTAAGTTCCAAACCCGGAGTCTAATACACGAACAATAAAGAAAAGATAACAATCTCATTTCTAATAATAAACATATCTATGCCAAAATCTCGTAGTCGAAATAAGTGTTATGCACAGTTCATGTCACTATCATGTCCAACTACATAAAAATGTCATACTCAAATACCCAAATGTATATTAAGCTCAAGGTTTAGCAAAAATTTGCCCAACACGGGGTCTTTAGTCGCCTATAGTCCAACACGAGGACTTTTGTCGCTTATAGTCCAACACGAGGACTTTAGTTACTTATAGTCCAACACGAGGACTTTAGTCGCTTATAGTCCAACACGAGGACTTTAGTCGCTTATAGTCCAACACGAGGACTTTACGTGAACTATGAAGTTACCACTAGTAATAGAGTGTCCATTCAACTCTTATACGCCTTGCTATACAATTCTAAACTTTGTATCAGGAAAAGTCATCTTACATGTATAACATATGAGTTCAATCTATATGTGTGTATACAGCATGTGATTAAACAGAAACACAAAGAAAACAGGAAAATCTCGGATGAGTCGACTCATGCACTCTTATGAGTCGACTCATGCCTCATGGGTCGACTCGTATACTGACGAGTCGACTCAGCAGAAGATAAAAGACAATAGGAAATGACTTTGTGAGTCGACTCATGATTAGTCATGAGTCGACTCAACATGATGAGTCGACTCATGATGAGTCGTGAGTCGACTCACGAGCTGAAATCTGCATTTTTCGAACTGAACTTGTTCTACTCGTTCCACATCTTGATTTTACCGATATACATATATCTAGCCTTCAATTTTTGGCTATTACACAGAGAGACAATCATACCTAGCATGAGAAACTATCACTTGCATGTTAACCCTAACATTTAACCCCTAAACATGAAGGAAAACATTAAATCAATATAAAAACTCATGTTTTTATTCCTTAAACAAAATTCCAGATCTGGGTTTTCATTAAAAACTTGTTGGTAGGGGTTTAAAATCTTAAGCACATGATTTCTAACATTCACCCTATCAAGAACATTGATTTATACTAGAAAATAAGTCTTAGGCTCAATAAAACCCATTAAAAACGTTTATAAATAAATAAAAACATAGGGAAGGGATTGGGTGAGATGCTACTCGCCTCAAATGCGAAAAATAACAATCCCCCTCGCTGCAATCCACAAGAAGCTGCTGAAATCCCCTAAAAATCGCCCAAGAATCCCAAAAATGAGCTAGGGTTTTGAGGGGGAGAGGAAGCTAGGGCTTCTCTAGGGTTTACTGATGAAGAATGAGTGTTTTCGGGTGGGGGAAGAATATATAAGCCAATAGAAACCCGACCCGAAACCCAGCAAACCCGACCCGAAAACACCCAGAAAATCGTCGATGAGTCGACTCGTGACATGTCATGAGTCGACTCATGACTCATGGGTCGACTCATAAATTATGAGTCGACTCAGCAGAAAGAAAATGGGAACAGGACTCGATATCATTAGTCGACTTATGACAGGCGTGAGTCGACTCAACCTGATCAGTCGACTCATGACATGTTATGAGTCGACTCATGAACAAAAATCTGCATACTTCGATTTCTTTTGCACACGATTTGCAAACTTGCAACTCATCCTCATACCTGAGGCATATACACATCCTCATAAGCTCAAATATCATTTTCCATGCATGACCATGCAACAAAGATATTTATAATATATATTAAATATCTTTATTCACTCATATTCACACTTATAAGTTGTCAAAATCAACGGGGTCTTACACTTAGTATATTTGCTGATTAGTGATTAATCAATTGAAACAAGAAACCATAATATGCATACAGGCTGTATAATCAAAGTGCGATACCTGAACAATGAAAATCAGTAGCTAGTGATCCATACTTCAAATGATTACATCGTGTCCCAAAAAAATCTTTAAGTCCAAACTTTGTTTTTGTCTATTGAGTAGGAAGTAGAGATAAAAGTGCATCTTTTAGGATTGAGGCATGTTGATCTGAAATTTGTTTGAAGTTAAACTATTCAAATTTCAATGTAGTTTTATAACTTTATAAATTATAATATTTGTTGATCTTATGTATTTTAGTATTTATATATAATTTTTTATGTAGGCATCCCTAAAGTTACTTGGGTGCAACACTTTATTTTTTTTTAAAATCTTAAATATAGGAGGGCCCCTTTAAGATTTTTGTTCAAGTTTTTGCCTAGGGCCCCCGAATGCTCAGGACCGGCCCTGACTATATTTAAAAAATTAGAATTTACCTCGTTATAAAGGAGAATAAAGTTAACCTTAGAGGAGATTCCTATGCTTGCGTTTAGCCATTCCTATGTTCGAGTGATTCTTCCTTTCACGATAACATCATCTTCATCAACTTGAAGATAATGCAAGGGCAAGTATGTTAAAATATTATTATTATGTCTTGACATCACCAAAATGTATCGGACAAATAATTTATTACCAATATTATTTAGATTAAATTACTATACAAATCAAAATTTTATTTTCACTATAAATACAAAAATTTTACTAATAAAGTTTAAAAAATTATTAATTATTAATTATAGAAAATATCACAAATCAATCATAATAATGATAAATTTCTAATATTAATAAAAGAAGGAAATATTCTTGTAATAAAAATTGCTGCAATAATAATAACCATATATTAATATTAAAAATTCAAAAGTTGTCATTTAGTAATATTTTTGGTTAGTCTAGAATTATTGGTTAATATAAATTTTGGTTTTTATAAGTATAACTTATTAAAATTTAGTTTAAATAATAAATTTAATATTCTCTAAATAGAGAATAATTCGTAATAGTTAATTATACTAAAAATCACTAATTCATTTTAGTTATTATTTTTATTAATTTTAACCAACATTTATTTTACATAGTCATTAATAATTTTTTAATATTAAGATCACATGAATAAATTTCAATGTTTTTTAAATAAATAATAGTATAAATATATTATTAATCTTCCAATATTAAACATTTTAGTATATAGATTATATTAATAAATTTAAAATTTTTCCTTTAAAAACTCAACTCTCTCCCACAGAAAAATATCATGGTGGATCTTTTCTAGCTTAAAACTTTGGTTTCAACTAATTGAGGTAAGTTAAGATTTATTATTATTATTCAATTCTATGTTGTTATCTAATTTTTCTTTAATTATGGAAGAAAACGAAATTGATTTGCTAGATAGAGATTGTTGGTATACTTGTTAAGATTTTAGTTTCAGCTTTGTCTTAATTTATATAATTTGATATTTATTGTTATTATAATTTGTATGGTAAGTATTTTAATGGCAAATTGGTTATTGGTAAGGAAATAAACTCACCATATATTTAATTATTAGCAAATCAACCGGAGATTATTATTTAAAATAGATATTCTAAGTAGATATTATTTTCAAAATTTGGTTATTGATAAGGAAATAAACTCATCATATCTCTAATTATGAGCAAATCTACCTGAGATTATTTTATGAAATGGATATTCTAAGTAGATATTTTTCTAGACATAGAAAGCATGTTTTTAATTGAAATAAACAAATCAAATTCTAAAATTATTAAATCAATGACCTTCAGAAATAGTTAAATATTTAAACAACTAAGTATTTAAAAAATTGAAAAAACAAAGTTAACAATATCCTAAATAGTTAAATATTTAAAAAAAATTAAATAACTTAAATTAATAAATCAATGACCTTTCAAAAATAATATCCTAAATATTTATATATTAAATAAATAAAAAGCTAAAAATAAAAAATTAGGTATCATGGAAGAATTATTAAATTGAAATTACTATAATAAAAATAGTTAAAAGTCATAGCTGATCTTTGAATGATTATCGAAGAAAAGGTAGCAATGATCTAAAAATTATAAAAATTAAAATTCTAATTATTTAATATTCAAAATAACAACTAAAATTATTTTTTGAGATTTAAATTTAAATTAATATTAGAAATAATATTCAAAAACAATATAAATAACAAATATTCATAACTAAAATTTGTAACATCTATTCTATTTATTTTAAGTAGTTAAATATTAAAGAAATTGAAATACAAAATTTAATAAATTATTTTGAACTTTGAAAGAACTACTAAACCGAAATTACTAAAATTAAAACAATTTAATAAGCCAAAAATGATTTATCACCTGCGAATAAGATGAAGAATTATTACTTGTGAATATGTGTTAGTTGGGCCTGACCTTTGAAAGATTATTGAAGAAAATCCACTAATTATCTGAAAATTTTAGAATTAAAATTCTAAATATTTAATACTAAAATTTATTTTTTGAGATTTAAATTTGAAATTAATATTAGAAATAATATTCAAAATTAATATAAACAACAAATATTCATAACTAATACTCACAACACCTAGTATATCTATTCTTAATAGTTAAATATTAAAGAAATTGAAAAACAAAAATTAATAAATCATTGTGAACTTTAAACAATTATTAAACCAAAATTACTAAAGTTAAAATTGTTTAAAACCCAAAATTGATTTATTGCCTATGAATAAGATGAAAAATTAGTAATTGAATAAGATGAAGAATATGTGAATAATTATTACTTGTGCAAGTGTATTAGTCGGGGCTAACCTTTGGAAAATTATAGAGGAAAGGGCAGGAATGATCTAAGAAATTTAGAAATTAAAATTCTAAACAATTAATATTAAAAATTATTATTCAAAATTGTTTTTTGAAATTAATATTCAAAGTTAATATTAGAAATTAACATTCAAAATTAATATAAACAATAAATATTGAAAATTAATATTCACAATATATATTCTAAAAAGCTAAATATATCTCACCGATGACTACCCATACGAAAATTTAAAAATTAAAAACAAAATTAATAGCTTGAAAAAGATGAAGAATCATTACGTTTTAATATGTAGTTGTAGGGATGACCTTTAGAAGATGGTTGAAGAAAAAGTAGTTGAAAGCATCGTAGAGGGGGGTGAATAGGGTCTATGCTAATCTAATCCGATTTATGCCAAATTAAAAATTTATTAATAAATATATCCTAGCAAGAGTGATATGCAATAATTATATGTAAGGATAAGCAATATAAACAAGGGTGAAACAAGATAAACAAATACAAAAGGTATAGTGGATGAATTTGACAAAAGGGAAGAGTTCGGACCTTCCATCCTACGTCTCTGCTCTCTGCTCCCGTAGAGAAATTCACTATCACACCGGGTTTTCAACGCTCTCGTTTACACCTCACAATCGGTTTTCTATGCTCATTGACAAACGTTTATAACTCACACTTGTAACTACACAAATACCACCTCAAGTGTTGGACTCTCACGTGTCTCCCTCAAGTGCTCGGAATTACTACCTCTCACTAGGCTTTACTTCCGATGCCACTCCTCTTGGGACCGGCCACGTCTCTCACCTCTATACTCCTCTTGATGTACTTGTGCAATATAATGTGAACCTCATAATATAGCTCAACAACAAATGAATGTTCTCTATACAAGGTGAAAACTCAATTAAGCTCAACTCAATGTTGCAATCTCACAATCCTAAATATACTATGTATGAAAATACTAAAAGCTCAATATGGGTGTGTGTAACAATGAGAATAAAATCAAAACTAAACTCAAATAAATTTTAGCTTATGAAAATAAAAATCAAACATATAAATAGCTAGATAAGAGTTTAGAAAAGCTTCTCTAGATGACAAGAAAGAGAGGGAGAAGAGTTGAATGCTCAAACACCAATGGATAATCTCCTTAAGCTCTTGTGAAAATTCTTCACAAACAAAACTCTTAAACAAATACTAAAACAAACTTAAACACCCTTTAAACTTGTTAAAAACTTTCTTGGATAGTTTTTGGTCTCAGGTATGAGGAGTATTTACAGGGACCCCAAAATACAAAAAAATCAAAGCAAAAAGGCCAAAAATTCCAAACAGGATAGGGATAAAAAAACTAGGCATTACAACATTAGTCGACTGATGGGTTTCATCAGTCGACTAATGAGCTCACCGTTATGGATATTTTCCAGCTCATCAGTCGACTGACGATCTTATCAGTCAACTGATAACATCATCAGTCGACTAGTCAATCGATCAAAATAAAAACAGAAACTTTTTGCAATTCCAGGTGAGTTCATCAGTCGACTGATAAAATCCATCAGTCGACTGATAGCAAGTTATCAGCCTGAAATGAACAGTAAAACTAAACTTTAAATCTCCTTTAAAAATAGCAAATAAATTCAGAAAAATATAAAACTTTGAGAAATGATTGTAGACATAATAATAAACATGTTACAGAAAGAAATTTTTAAATTGCATTTCCCATTTGTGAAAACTCATCGTTTTTCAAAATAGTCCAAAACATAAAGACGAACAACACTTGTTTTTGTCAAAATGACTAAACCATGATTTGAAACTTTATAAAATGATTGTATAAACTTAATAAAAGATGTATATAATGATTATTAAGTCCATAAATCAATAAATCAATATTTTCATAAAAACACCTATATTTTGATAAAATCAATAAATACGTGTGTGTGTGTGTGTGTATAATTGAGCTTGAAGTATTAAACACACATAATATAAAACCTAAACTAAAAATACCCAAGCTATTGGTCTTCAATAAGCTCTTCTTGGTTGCGGATGAAGCTTGATCTCGAATCTTTAACTTGAATGTATTGGCTTCACTCCGATATTTCCGCCACCCTCCATTTGATATGATCGTTATGGCGCAATTCCATCCAACCTCCGATTTATTGTTTGTCTAAAATAAATAGAAAAACACAAACACTAGATAAACAATATTAGTTGTAAATTATTTGTTATAACATCATCAAAACAAAAATGCCAACAATCTCTCCCTTTTTGATGATGACAAATAATTTACACAAAGAGTATATAAAATATCTAATAAAGCACAACACTCATAAATATACTCACAAACCACTTGTTTCTCCCCTATTGGCAACATCAAAAATGGAGAAAACAAAAAAATAAAGAGAGCGAAGGCTCCCCCTACCTATAAGCACGGTGAGTACAAAACAATAAAAGAAATAGGAATAACTCCCCCTATCAAAATGCCTTATGGAATATATGATAAAGTACTAAGGCAAACATGTGAGTAAACAAGATGAAAACATGCTTAAGCAAAACTCACATACAAAAGAGACAATGAGGACACATAAAGATATATCAATATGAAAAAATGTATCTCAAAGTACAAACATAAAAACAATGTATAATAGATTTATGAAATCAAAAGAAAGAAAAACATGAGAATCATGAAAAATGTTTTTAAATGAAAACAAATCATGAGAATAATGAAAAATGTTTTTAAATGAAAACAAATCACTCAAATAAAATCATAAATCAATGACTCCAACCAATATAAATTTCAACAAGAAATCAAGAGAGGCAACCACATCAACTCATATAAACATATATCACCCGGTAAACATGAAACAAATTCTGGGGGTTGCTTAAACACAAACCTCTCATGACAATTAAAATAAAAATAAAAGAATTGACCAAAAATTGTTTTCATATTCATAAATTTCAAAAACACATTTTTCAAAATTTTCAAAAACTTGTTTTTCAAAACCAAGAAAAATATTAAAAATATTAAAAATCTTGGTTTAAAAGGATTTTGGCACTCAAACATTCTTGGTGCCGAAAAATAAAGGGACATGACCCCTATCATTAAAACTCAAAACCCTATGGTTATGATCCATTTTGAACGCATTTTGTGCACGAGTCCGGTCATAGCAATATTCACGCAAATGACCCATCCGATTGCAATAAGTGTAATAAAAAGGATGTATTTATTTTTGTTGATCATATGGATGTGCACGTGGAACATTTGTAAAAATAGATTGTTCTTTAAAATTATTTTGTAAATTGGAAAAGAAACTCTTTTTAAATCAAAATAAATTTTGGTCAAACGATCGAAATGATCACAAAAATCACATTTATACACATGAGCATGTCTATGATGAGCAATGGATGCATGTGCATGTGTATGTGATGAAGAATCCTTATGAGATGCACAAGAAGCATTAATCTTAGAAGATTTTTGCGCATCATAGCAAAATTTAGCAATGTGGCCTTTACGATGGCAAATTAAGCATTTGTAAATTTTGTTTTATAAGTGTGCATAATGGGTATGTGATTTAGAAGTTGTAGCACTAGATTTAGCACACTTGTCCATAAGTTTCTTATGATTATTGATGTATGTGTTTAAGGTTGAATCTAAAGATAAAATATGTTTATTCACAAGATTCAATTTATTTTTAGGCACATATGCATTAACACTAGAAATAGAAAGATCATGATCATTCTTAAATGAATTAAATTCATTTCTAATAGTTCTACATCTAGCATGACATTATTCTTAGCATGAGATAAGCTAGCTATAGAAGATGCTAGCTTTTCATTTTCCAATTTTAACATGTCATTATTTTCTTTAAGCATAGCATTTTCTTTTGTAATGACATCAGATTTGGAAGTTAGATTTTCATGATTAGATTTTAATTCTACGTGCTTTCTTTTAACATTAATAAAATTATTACGCAACTTAGTGTAGGCATGTATTAATCTATCACATATACAAGCGAGTTCATTAATAGATATATCACTATCAACTTCTGAATCGCTTACAACACTAGGGTTATCCCTTAATGGACGTGTGCATGATGCTCCATTTGAACTTGAAGAGGAAGCCTGCAAAGCTTGTCGGATCGCCTCCAAGTTTTCTTGATGTGTTTTAATAAATTTCCATAAGGTATAAGTACTATCAAAATAAACAAACTTGTCAGACATAGATGAATCAAAAGTATTTAGCAAATATTCTAACAAAGTCTTGTTCATTGTAAATAATCTTTTATCATTTTTATTCCACTTGGATTTCTCCGAAGTGGGAACAATATAAGATCGTTAATAATTTCCCACAAATCAAAATATCTAGATATAACAAATATATTAAATCTAGAACACCATTGGGCATAGGGGGAGACATTTAATTTAGGAGCAACATTAGGATCATAGGCTAAACAAGGTGCACAATGAAAGTCCATAGTTATAAAATGTGCAAGCAAGATACAAAAAAACTCAAAAATAGATTAGCATAAAAAGATAACTTGGATCTTTAACTCAAGATGATTAAACCTTAAATCAAAGAGCACCAAGCTCTGATACCAGTTGAAAGCACCCTAGAAGGGTGGGGGGGGGGGTGTAAGACCCCGTTGATTTTGACAACTTTCAAGTGTGAATATGAGTG
>BQKN01064444.1:60005-71114 GCA_022839385.1 Asparagus kiusianus | reverse complement strand
AAAAGTAACATTTCCCTATTTTATAAATTACCTTTAATTTATTTCTTTTTCGATAATATTTCATAAATTCTAATTTTAACACCTAATTTATCATTTCATGTCCGTAATTTCTTAAAAATACAATTAACAACATTATTAATCTAATTTCCACCCGTGTGCTCATCATTTCATGCTTGTCAACTTTCAGATATAGGCTAGTATTACACATCATCATTCCACGCAGATATTCAAATATGCACATTAACCACCATAATGATACTAATCAAAATAATATATCTAACTAAGATAATTAACAATAAAAATTATAAAAAAGATACTAATTAAGTGGCGAGATCATGCCTCGGTGGGTTGAATAAGTCGACGTCGATGGCACGGGTCGGATCGGACGTGATGGAGCGCGACGTTGGAAGAACTTCGACGAGGGGCAGTAGGTCAGGGCTGACGGCGGTGGTCAGGCGGCGGTGAGCTCGGGTCGGCGTCGGGTTTGGATAGCGTTGGGGAGGCGTTGGAGGTTAAAAAGCGGGGATCGTCGGCGTTCGTCAGAGTTTGACAGCGACGTGGCTGTCATCAGAGGGGGTCGAGTTTGGGGAAGAGGGGCTGTTGGTCTGGCGGTTCGGAGCTCAGGTCAACGGTGAAGGGGGAGGCCGATAGAGGTGCTGGAGGCTACAGGAGGCAGGTGCAGGTGGGGTGCTGGCGGTGCTCGGGCGGCACTGACGTGGGCGAGGTGGTGGTCAAGTAGCAGAGGAGGATGAGTGGGTGGGGCGGTGGTTGAAGGCATGGAGGTAGGTTCAGAGGGGAGCGGCCGCGGGTTAGGCTGCATTGGAGAACTCGCGGCAACGAGCGGAGCTCTGGTGGGGCGGCTCGGCGATGTGGCCGGCTGTGGCTTGACAGCAGTCAGGCGGGAGAGATGAGAGGAGGGAGGACGGGTCAGGTGCTTGTCAGTATCGAGGAGAGAGGCGGCATAGGGAGGGGACTAGGGGAGAAGAGAAGAAGAGGATGTGGCGGCTGCGATTCGTGAATAGTAGAGAGAGAGAGGGAGACGAGTTATATATATAGGATGAATTAGGGTTAGGGTTAAGGATTTAAACAAAAATTAATTAAAATAATTAATTACTGATATTTAAAAATCAACATAATTACGGAATAATTATCTACAAATAAAAACGTACATGTTGTGCTAATACAGCAGTTGATACGAAATAGTTGAAATATACACATATTGTACAATTAAACGAGAATAATTATTAATAAATATATATTTACTTACATTTAAAATCAAATAATTATGGGATAATTATATACATAGTAAAATGTACTAGTTATACTAATACGACAACTGATAAATAATAATTAAAATAATATAATAATTTACACAAATAATACGCAATTAATAATTCAACATAATACTTAAAATAATACGTAATAGTAACAATAATACAACGTATTATTTAAAATAATACGTAATAGTACCGATAACATAACAGATTAATTCTAGAAATTTTTACCGTACAAAATAAATTTATAAATATTAAAATCATTTAAATAAATATAAAATTTGGACTTTTAAATCATAAAAAATTCTGGAAGGCCGAGAAAAATACAGATACTCTTCTAAAAATTATAATTAAGTATTTAAAAATACCAAAAAATTATTTTAACAAGTATCAAATTTTACGATCATTACATCATGCATGGGATAATTCTGCTCATGCGTCCTCAATTGTCTAGAGGCATAAGCTATTATTCTCTGTGTCTGCAATAAAGCATCTCCTAAACCCACTAATGACACATCCGTATAGACAATGAATATTCTATCACTGCTCGGGATAGTCAAAACTCGCATTTGCTGAATTTAGCGTACAACTGATTGTGACGCCCCTGGGTTCACACAAGGCTGCAGTCCAAGGTGAAACCAAGAATGTCAAACCTGCCGTGCACCACACCGTGCAATAACATGTTTCACCATCATAATTAACATCTATCTAGTAGAGTCAACAACAGGTGTAGGTACAAAAGCAAGTAGGAGATAATACAAGGAATAACTGAGGAAATGATAGTGACCACATTAATATTTCATCATCTAACAAGTAGAAATACACAGTCAATGTCTGAATAAATAATCTGGAGTTCTCACAATATTCAAAAAACAGAAGGCCTGAGCAAAGGAAAATAAGGCACACCGCCTTTACAACATCTAGGATATAGTCCTCAAATGACTAACACAAATCTAAAGTGGAGCTCCAAATAAAACATAACTAAAAATATGCAACTGAACACTACAGTGTGTCGCCATCAACCTGCGACTCTCCGGGCTCCTGGCTCGTTACCTAAAATGGGGAGGAACAACGAGCGTCAAAGCGCTAGCGAGCAACATCACAACCAACCCCAAGGGAATAGGGCTCGTTGTATAAGAAAATACAGATAATACATAATAAGTCTCAGATCATAAATCTTAACTAAAAAGGAATTTTAGTATTTAGAAATTTACAACACGAGCATAGGTACGTCGAGCGAAATAATCCAGACAAGGAAACCCTCATGTATATACCTTGTATCTCAAATTGTAAATCTCTAAACACTAAATCCGAATTTTAGTATAGGAACCAAAAATAATAATAAAAGGAATACAACTCATCTCAGAACATAAAATATTGTATCCTGTCGTAACCAAATAAGTGTTAAAGGTCAAAAATTTACATAAGTGTCATGTCCTGATTCAGATAAGTGTTATACTCATAGCTCAACAAATGGTCAACACATGGTCTAATAAGTGAATGTCCAAAACGAGGACTGAAATGGATTATAGTCCAAGACGAGGAATTTAATGGATTATAGTCTAACACGAGGACTGAAATGTACATAGTTTTCCCAACACATGGACCAAAAAGTAATTATGGATGAGATGTATGAAGAAATATACTTATACAAATTTCACACGCGTCTTGACGTATAAATTCTAAATTTGGTGCCCTCAGGTCATCTATCATGATTAGATTCATGGCAACAGTGAACACTAGTATCAGATAGTTGAGGGAATTCCTCGAACACATGAAACACTCAGCAAAAATTAACTTTGCACAATACTGTGCGGCGGTCGACCGCACCGGTCGACCGCACACGGAGATGAACTTCACTGTTCAGCGTATATGCTCATGGTCGACCGGTGCGGTCGACCGCTAAGACGTCACGATCGACCACCGCGGTCGACCGCGCAGAGGGCAGATGTGCTCTGCCCTTGCTACGCGCCCAGCGGTCGACCGATGCGGTCGACCGCGAGGCAGACAGAAACCCAGATCTGGTTTCTGTCAGCTTCGAATCCTGCAAAACTTTTCTCTTTAACAAAACTCAACATATGAATATGCCATATAGCAGTAAACCATGAATTTAAACCTTTAAAAAATTATCACCAAGATCCCATATATTTATATACATGATTTAAGCAAAAACATAGGTGTAGAACAGTAAAAAACAGGTTTTTTTACTTATACTAAAACGTTCTTAGATCTGGATCTCGTTAATAAAAATCCTTTGCTGTGCTTTCAAAATCTGAAATACCTAAATCTCATATTGTATGCCATAAAGATTTATTAGCTATTCATAAAATACGAATTTGACCTAATAAAACCAAATAAAACTCAAATTTTAACATGAAAACAAAGCAAGGTGAGGTTGGGCGAGATGCTACTCGCCTCCGGTGTGAAACAAGCTCCTAGATCTGTAGGAGGTTGATCCCCTTCGCTGAAATCCGACAAATCCCACTGAAAACCCTTTGCAACTCCTCCAAAATCACCAAAAATGAAAATCTAGGGTTCGAGGGGGAAGAGGGGGCTAGGGTTTCTGATTTTAGATCCAAGAGGGGCTCTCTCGGGTACATTAGCCTATATACCAACTCACAAACCCGACCGAAACCCATTCTAACCCGAACTCAGAAAACAACCTTTCTGCTGTGCGGTCGACCGCCTCGGTCGATCACCGCGGTCGACCACCATGGTCGACCACGCAGCAGAAAATTGCCTGCTGCAAGAAAGAAATGACACGCTGGATATATGACCTGATATCTCTCACATAGAGACACTTGTGGGGTTCTCAAACACTGTTCATCACATTCATCTGATATATATATGATTATCTATCACAACAAAATTATTTACTACTAATAATTCACATATATTCATTATAGAAGTTTCGGGGTTTTACACTGATACTCCCGCAAGGTCTACAAATGCCAAACGTAAATATTGTTCGTGCTCTGCCTCCACTCTCGAATAGATAAGGATATCATTGATAGATAAAATCATAAATTGATCCAAATATAGACGGAAAACATAGTTTATCAAATCCATGAATACCCCAGGTGCATTGGTCAGCTCACATGGCACGACAAGAAACTCGAAGGACCCATATCGAGTTAGAAAGGAGGTTTTGGGAATATCCATCTCCCGAACTCACAAAGAATAACCAAATCAAAGATCAGTCTTTGAGAAATGCTGTGCTCCTCGTAGTTGGTCAAACAAGTCATCAATCTTTGGTAATGGCTATCTGTTCCGGATAGTGATTTTGTTCAACTCATGGTAATCGATACACAATCGCATACTACCGTCCTTCTTCTTCACGAAGAGGACCGGTGCTCCCCATAGAGAATAACTCCGACGAATAAACCCCTGGGCTAATAACTCATCTAACTGGGTCTATAGCTCCCTCATCTCAGCAGGTGCCATATGATAGGGTGCTTGGGATGTCGGGGTTAACTCGATGCAAAACTCAACATCTCACAAAGGAGGTGACCCAGGTATGTCCTAAAAGACATCCTGATACTCTGAGATGACTCTAGTCTCATATAAATCAACATTCTAATCCAACACCATCACCTCCTCGATGTACGCTAGAAATGACTCCACAAACTGGTTGACGTGAGAGGTTGTTACAACTAACTCAGACCCATCGGACGCTTGCAAATTGACTGTTTTCGTAAAACAGTCAATACTAACGTAGTAGGAAGATAGTCAACCTATACCAAGAAAAATATTAAATTCGAACATACGCAATACTATCAGATCTATGAAAAACTTAGACTCATCTAGACTGATAGCACATCTCCTACATATACTCTCTAATAGGGACACCTCCCCTAGAGGAGTAGAGACTGATAACGGAACATCTAAAGGATGTACTACAAGTTAAAGCCTATCCACGAAGGCATAAAAGATAAAAGAAATACGAAATTCTTGAATAAGATAAGGTTTGTGTTTGAAAGAAATTTGTGAAGAAAGCTCCGCTCGCACCATGATTCACGTAGTACGGCTATATAAACTCTGCCGGTGAGAGAAAATATATGAGACCATCTATCTCTCAGAATCTCCTGGATAACGCAAATCTGGCCTACTAGACCTTCAATCCTTAAAATCATAGGCAGTGCCTTTATCATCCGCTGCTAACCATAACCGTGACTGTGAGATTGTTTACCCTAACCTCTGTCATGCTGGCCTCTTGTTGGTGCGCTACGACAATACTTTGTTCTTGTCCTATCTTGTTACAATTATAACATATATCTCAAACTTTGTGTTGCTACACTGTTCTCGAATCATGTTGTACCCCCTTCTTATATTGTCCTTATGTTGGTGGTAAAAATCCTTACCCCGCTGCTGGGGTCTTCTAGATCCAGCAATAGGCCCCTTACCCTTGCCATCGTCACCAAACTGGTTTTGATTTCTTCATTAACTACTGCCATATCTCTTTGCTTTAATTAAACTAGCTCTAACTGCTTGTCAAAGGAGTAAACAAAATTCTCCCAAATAAGTGATATTTGCTGCTCCTACGAAAATATGAAGTCATTACTATCCTTTGCTGCCATTCCCCGATGATATCCTCTATGATGAATACATTTAACCTCTGGTTTGGTACTGAATCGATGTTAAGAAATCTTCACATATTCTTTTTATTTATAAGCTGCACATGAATCTAGCTTGTCCTAAAACTATAATGCTCTTCGTGTTTGGCATCTTTCTTATTTTACAGAGCTAAGTCTCCTGCTCTGTAGCTCTATCAATAACTGGTTGTGGTGATAGTGTAATCATTAGTATTTCCTCTTTAATAGATATAACAGGTACAACTGGTGGTAGCACTCCTGAAAGTTGTACTGTTGGTGGAAATCGATACACCTCTTGCTCCTCGAGTGTTGTAAAATCTTGCTGTAAATGGCGTCATGAAGTCAATCTAATACTATGGAGCCTGCTACGGCTCAGGGCTCTTCTTGTCCAGCTCTCAAAGTACGAGTTTACCTCGACCACATCCTCATCACAATATTCATAATAATAGTAGGAGAAATTAATTTTTTTCTACAGTAAATGAGAACATAATTATATATATACATAACGTATCATAATATGTATTTAGGCAATTACTTTTCAATCAAAGTAAAATAGTTATCATAAAAAAAATTTGTAATTATTTTTGAATATACGTATATAACGTCCTCACTCATTCTAGAAATTTTTAGCGGACTCTATACATGAATCCTAAGAAATTTTATTCTATCTCCACGTCTCGACATAGGATGATCCTAATGATACTGGAACTAGAGCTTTGATACTAACTGTGACGCCCATGTTTTCACGCATGGCTACAATCCAAGGTGAACCCAGAGATGTCAAACCTGTCATGCACCCACACTATGCAATAACAAGTTTTACCAATCATAGTAATATCCTCTAGTAGAATCAAAGTAAAGTGTAGGTACAAAATAGGTAAAAGAAAAGAAATAAGTACAACAGACATGATATAGAAAGGAGTATCTCATAAATAAATCATGTCTTAGTGAACAATCTGGAATACATCCAAAATAAATATGTCTCGACATGAAACAACTAAAAATGTAACTAAGGCTCATAGCCTTTACAAAATATGATACAAAACTCTAATGTCCGAATGTAAATAACTCTACTGTGGAGTCTCTACTTGTAACTCATGTGACAACGACTATGCAATAACTCCATTATCCTGCGGCCCTCCGATGCTCTGAGCCACCTGAAAGTTAAAATAACATAAAATAAAAAAGAAACAACAAGAGCGTCAGAGCGCTAGCAAGATTACCTCCATCCACCCCTGGGGAAGGGCTACTAAATGAAGTGGAGGCTCTATCTATTAAGCATAGCCTACCTAGATCATTTCCCCGTATATAAGGAAAATACTTGTTAACATATATAAGCAATCATCTACTCTGAAATAAATGGATGTTGATATTTAGAAATCCATAACACGAGCATAGGTATGTCGAATATCCCGTTAGCATAAATTGTGAATATCTAAATACCAATCCAAAACCTACTACACGGAGCAATAAGAAAAGACAAATCTATATCAAACCATATCAAAGGTGTCTTGTTAGATATCAGATACGTGTCCAACACATGGACTTCATCTACTACATAGTAGATAAGACAACTCGAATAAGTGTCCAACACTTAGACTATATATGATGAATGTCTAACACATAGATTGCAATAGATAAATGTCCAACACGAGGATGACATATAATTAAGGTCCAACACATGGGCCGCAATAGATAAATATCCAACACGAGGACTGCATATGATTATGGTCCACACATGGGCTGTAATAGGTAAATGTCCAACACGAGGATTGTATATGATTAAGGTCTAACACATGGGCCGAAATAGATAAATGTCCAACACGAGGACTACATATGATGAGTGTAATATAAATAAATGATGTAAGTAAAATGCATATATACTATTTACACTCGTGTCTCGGTGAGTGAATCCTAAACTCATGTCCTTAATCAACTCATGTGTAGAATACACAATTTATAGTGTATTAAAATACCAGATAACCCAGATAACTCGCCGGTCACACAAACACATGTAAACAACATGCACATGCACAAACAGGTCCAGCAGTCGACCGTCGCGACCATTGCGGTCGACCGTTAAATGAGCAGAAAGACATTGCACAAAATATCACCCAGCGGTCGTCCATCACATCCACTGCGGTTGATCGCACAAAAACATAGAGCTTCCTACACAAAAGCGTTGCCCAGCGATCGGCCGCCACGTCCATCGCGGTTGACAGCGCAAAAGCATAATAGGTTTTTAGGTTTTGAACTTGCAGAAATTTTAACTCATCAAAAACATGTATTTTATCATTTATAAATTATATGACACGATGAAATTTTTTTTCTACATATCAGAAAAATATCTCATGATTTACTTAAACTTGATTTAATCTAATCAAGTTTAACAACCCAAATAATCAAATTCTTTACAAGAACCCTAGTTATTGACAAAATTAATATAAATATATTTGTATGAAAGTTGAAACCGATGTAACAATTTTTTTTCCATGTTTTCAAATCCTGTTTTACTACAAACCTTGGGTTTTAAGCATCTCTAATCAACATAAAATATCATTTAACTGCCAAATTAGGGTTTAAATATGGTTTAATCATGATTAATAAATTAAAAAAAAATTATGAATAACCCTAATTATCATGATCATATTTCTATCATAAACAGAAATGAATTATTATAGATCTATCATGATTTAAAGAATTATCATTAAAAATCTAAACGTTATCATGTCGGGTTAAACTTTACCATGAAAAACATCAATTTAACCATTAAAAGTCTAATCTTTATTAAGGGAAGGGTTTAGATGCAGATAATCTTGCCTTATCATATGCACAACCCCCTAAAACAATCAACAAATGATCCCTTGATGCTAAACGCCGCAAATCTCGCCTTCTCCTCACTTTTCGCCTTATAAAACTCTCCGAGAACTCAAGTTTTGGGATAGGGTTTAAGAGAAGGAGAGGGGCTGCTAGGGTTTGGAACACAGAAGAAAAGATGTGTTTTTTGTGTTTAAACATGTATATATATGGTAGCAAACTCGAATAAATACAGCCCAAAATCTGAAACTCGAAACTAGAAACCCGGTCTGACTAGAAACATATGCTTCGGTATTTTGGCTGTAACTTTCGTATCCGACATTAGAATGAGGTGATTAAAGATTTGTTAGAAAGATACTGAAGAGAGCTACACTTTGGTCTTTTAAATTTTACCATATTCATACTGTATCAGTGTGTAATATACAAAATCCTTCTACTAGTCATTATTTTCTAGATTTATACATCATGCATGTTTTGTGCATTTGCACTAATATATACATATATACATTGAATTGATCTCAAATCAATTCCTAGTATACTCAAATATCACAATATGTTATCAACGTATAACAAATTTATTATTATTTATCACAAAATACTTAAATTTTTGGGGTTTTACATGAAAATACTAAAAGCTCAATGTGGGTGTGTGTAACAATGAGAATAAAATCAAAACTAAACTCAAGTAAATTCTAGCTTATGAAAATAAAAATCAAACATATAAACAGCTAGATAAGAGTTTAAAAAAACTTCTCTAGATGACAAGAGAGAGAGAGGGAGGAGAGTTGAATGCTCAAACACCAATGAATGATCTTTTTAAGCTCTTGTGAAAGTTTCTTCACAAACCAAACTCTTAAACAAACACTAAAACAAACTTAAACACTCTTTAAACTTGTTTTAAAAATTTCTTGGATAGTTTTTGGTCTGAGGTATGAGGGGTATTTATAGGGACCCCAAAACACAAGAAAATCAAAGCAAAAAGTGTAAAAACCCAAAATAGAATAAGGCTAAAAAAACTAGTCGTTACAGCATTAGTCGACTGACGGATTTTATCAGTCGACTATTGACCTGACTGTTATGAGAATTTTCCAGCACATCAGTCGATTGACGACCTTATCAGTCGACTGATGACCTCATCAGTTGACTGGTCAGTCGACCAACATAAAAACAGAACCTTTTACAATTCTATGTAAGTTCATCACTTGACTGATAAAATCCATTAGTCGACTGATAACAACTTATCAGCCTGAAATGAACAATAAAACTAAATTTTAAACCTCTTAAAAAATAGCAAATAAATTTAAAAAAATATAAAACTTGAAAAATGATTGTAGACATGATAATAAACATGTTACAGAAATAATTTTTCAAATTGTATTCCCTATTTGTGAAAACTCATCGTTTTTCAAAATAGTCCAAAACATGAAAATGAACAATACTTGTTTTTGTTAAAATGACTAAACCATGTTTTAAATTTTATAAAATGATTATATAGACTTAATAAAAGATGTATATAATAATTACTAAGTTCATAAATCAATAACTCAATATTTTCATAAAAACACCTATATTTTGATAAAATCAATAAATATGTGTGTGTGTGTATAATTGAGCTTGAAGTATTAAACACACATAATATAAAACCTAAACTAAAAGTACCCAAGCCATTGGTATTCAATAAGCTCTTCTTGGTTGCGAATGAAGCTTGATCTTGAATGTTTAACTTGAATGTATTGGCTTTATTCCGATATTTCCGCCAACCTCCATTTGATATGATCGTTATGACGCAATTCCATCTAACCTCCGACTCATTGTTTATCTAAAATAAATAGAAAAATATAAACACTAGACAAACAATATTAGTTGTAAATTGTTTGTTATAACATCATCAAAACAATAAGGCTAACAGCAGTGATGATCTCAAAA
Organism: Asparagus kiusianus; assembly: GCA_022839385.1. Lineage (NCBI taxonomy): Eukaryota > Viridiplantae > Streptophyta > Magnoliopsida > Asparagales > Asparagaceae > Asparagus > Asparagus kiusianus. The sequence goes on along the minus strand of BQKN01064444.1, from coordinate 60,505 downwards.
AATTAAAAAAATTTAAAACAATTTAAAGAACCAAAATTGATATATTACCTTTGAACAAGTTGAAGAATTATTAAACTGAATAATATGAAGAATTATTACCTATGAATATAAATTAGTTAGGGATGACCTTCAGAAAATTATAGAGGAAAAGATAGCAATGATCAAAAAATTTAGAAATTAAAATTCTAAAAAATTAATATTCAAAATTATTATTCAAAATTATTTTTTATAATTAATATTCAAAGCTAATATTAGAAATAGTTGTTGAAAATTAATATAAACAAAAAAATATTCAAAACTAATATTCACAACATCTATTCTAAAGAGTCTTACCTTTGAATAATAGACCAAAAATTTAAAAATAAAAAAACAAAAAACTTAATAGACCAAAAAAGATGAAGAATCTTACCTTTGAATATGTAGTCGTTGATGCATGGAATCACACGGTAAAATAAAACGAGTTGATTAAATTGACGGAGGTCCTCTATGCAAAACCTCAA
>BQKN01064444.1:1624-59605 GCA_022839385.1 Asparagus kiusianus | reverse complement strand
ATATATATATATATATATATATATATATAATATGTGATTAATTATGATACGTAAATTTTTATTTTGATAAATATAGTTAAATGGTATATGAGTAGTATACCATGTGTTTTGAGTATAAACAAGTTCATTCGTGAGGAAAAAAGAGTCAAAACATTCACAATGACCAAATATATGAGGAGCTGGAAAATTCCAGTCTGGTCAACCGTCACGGTCGACCGCGAGACCTGCAGAAGGTTTTCTCCTGTTTTGAGTTGGTTTCAGATTTTTAAAGCCCATATTCGTTTTCCTTTGTTTATATATCAATCTTTCACGAATTTTTCAGTTTTTTCTAAGAACCCTAACAGCCACTGAACCCCCATAAACCGTAACTTGATTCTTGGAGAAGATTGGAGGCTTTTGAGTGAGATTTTGTGTGGTTTTTGGCTTTTGGAGTGAAGATCTTCTTTGATTTGGCATCTTAAACATTTTTCTACAAATCTCAGGTGGGTTCATCTCTGCTAATCCCCTTCCTAGTTTTTAAAACATTTTTAAAGAGTTTTTTAACTTATTTTATAGAGCCAAATTGACTAGTTTATGAATAAAAATCAATTCTTTTGTATTATATTGTATAAAGACTAAGTCTTTCCATGTGAAATAGTTTGAGAACAAATTTACAAAAGTATTTAAGATCTAAAATTGATTTAAAATGTAGTTTAAATTGTAGAAAGATGATTTGTTCTTTGTTTTGAGTTTTTATGCATGATTTAGAGTTTTGAATATGAATTTAATGCGAATAATCATGCTATTTATGTTGAGTTATTTCTAGAAGTTTTTATCTACTGTTGACATGCTTTCATTCAAGTTTCACATGTTTAAAACAAGTTTGAATCACTGAATAATCAATATGAACACAACATGCTGCAGAATCTGCACAAACTGGAAAATCGGCCTACGGTCGACCTTGCTTTAGTGGCGGTGGTCCGCGTGCAGGGCAGGGGCCTGGGTAGGCCTTGGAACCCGTCGCGGTCGACCGCCACATAATTAAGATCGACCACCAATCTGTATATATCGGCCTGTGCATGTTTTGTTCGATTGTTTTAGTTTTCGAGCGAGTCTCTCAACCTTGTACTGCTATAATACAATGTTTATGAGTTGTTTAACACTTGAGATGTCAGTAAATACCATATATGGACATGCACACTGTGACATGTGCACGTATGTTTAGAATATGTTGTGTAGATATACCTATATCCTAATTTTAAGTTGATGAATATGAAGAGTAAAGTAATTTTATGTTTCAGGAATAAGGAGATGAAACCTATTTCCGCAGGGTGATTGAGTAAGAATATTACGAAAATATTGTCATATTATGTATCCGGAATGGTGAAATGAAACCCATTACCATAGGATGATTGAGTAAGAACATTATAAAAGTATCGTCATTTTATGTATCCGGGATAGGGAGATAAAACCTATTGTCGCAGAGCAATTGAGTAAGAATATTACAAGAGTATCGCTAATGCACATGAGATTCACACTGGTAAGTATTATAAATTATAGTTTTGCTTCCATTTTGAATACCCGTAAGTAGGGTACTTTCTTTGAGACCGTGGCTTACACGATATGGATTATGGTTAAAATTTGTTTTGAATGAGTTTCCCTTATATTAGATCCGTCTACCCGAGTATAGATCGAGATGAGATATTTGTTCTACAGGTTTGAGATTTGGAGTGTTACCTTTTTGTTTGTTGTTTTTCATTCATAAAATTTGGAATCAGTATTTGGGGAGTCACAATTTGAGACATGGAATATACATGAGGGTTTCCTTCTTTGGATTATTTCGCTCGACGTACTAACTCTCGTGTTGTGGGTTCCTAAATACTAATCTCCAGTTAGATTTATATGAATGATTTTATACTTATATACTATCCCTATTTTCTATATACTCATACCCCTTTCCCTGGGGAGAGGTAGAGAAGATCTCGCTATAACGTTTTGACGCTCCTTGTTTTCCCCCCTTTCAGACAGTGAGTCCAGCACACGGAGAGTCGCAGGTTGATGAGATTTCTTCATAGATTCTATTTAGTTATTTATTATATTTGTAGCTTTTACAGAACTACACAGTTAGTTATTTATGTTCAAACTCTAGACTTGTATCTCATTTTGTAGTGGCTGACAGCCATAGAGGTATTTTTGTTTGACTCATTGTACTTGAGGTTTATTTCAGACTCATAGATATTTTTATTTTAGTTGGGCTTACTGATGATTAATCTCTTATTGCTTCTTTGTACACCTGGTTTGTTCTATCTCTATTATTTACATGTCGGTACTTTCACCTATTTGTTGTTTCCACTAGAGAGATAGTGACTGTGATGGTGAAATATGTCGTAGCATGGTCTTTGGTTCTTGGTACATTTGACATTATTTGTATGTCGGTACTTTCACCTATTTGTTGTTTCCACTAGAGAGATAGTGACTGTGATGGTGAAACATGTCGTAGCATGGTGTTTGGTTCTTGGTATGTTTGACATTCTGGGTTTTGTCTTAGACTACAGCCTTGCGTGAAACTTTGGGCGTTACAGTTGATATCAGAGCTCTAGTTCCAATATCTTTAGGATCATTCCTGTGTCATATTGTGGAGTTAGGATAGAGTTTCCTAGGAATCATGTATACAGTCCGCTAGGCATTCCTAGTATGAGTGAGGATGTATTATATATGTATGCGGAAAATTACAAATTTTTTTATGATGAACTATTTGCTTGAATAATAAAGCATGCTATGCGATATATGTGATACGATTTACTTATCGGTGGTATACGTTATATCTTTTCCTACTTGAGATTCTATTTACTATGTAATAAGCTCTACTTCTAAATTATATATGTCAGGAAGAGGACGTGGACACCGATGTACTCTTGCTCAGGGAGTTGAGCAAGCCGATGGAGAACCCGAGCCACAGCAGGCTCCGTAGTACTTAGTGGATCTCATAGCACCGTTAGTAGCTCGACTAGCAGCTATTGAGGAGCAGTTAGCAGATCAGGTTCGATAGGGAACACCCATTCAGGAGGAGATGCCAGAGGGGACACTAATAGTCACACCACCACCTTCAGTTGATGATGGAATGGCTGAGCGGGAGGCTTGGCTTTGTTTGATAGAGAGGTACCAGAAGTTGAAGGCTCTAGAGTTTCATGGTTCGGCGGATTCCATTGCGGCACACAAGTGGAAGGAAGATGTAAGCAATATTTTTGACATGCTTAATGTGGATACTGTGTAGAAGCAGAGGCTAGCAGATTTCAGCCTCAAGGGCGATGCAGGAGGATGGTATCAGCTTTGTTTTACTCCAGGGCAGAGGTTGACGGCCTCGTGAGAGACTTTTGTGTATATCTTTGAAGAATAGTATGTTTCGGCTATAGCGAAAGCCAGGAAGGAATTAGAGCTAGCTCGGTTGGAGCAGGGGGATATGTCGGTAATAGATTTTGAGAGTAAATTCATGTCACTACTTAGATTCATTGGCATGTGGCACACCAAGGAGAGGTAAGCTCAGATGTTCATGATGAGACTTGGTCAAGGTTTACGCCGATATCTAGTATCTCGGAGGTTCCATTCAGTGCGGGAGGTCGCAGATGCTGCCATGGATCAGGAGACAGGCACAACTATATTTATTAAGGGCGAAGATGGTAATGCTAAGTCAGGACAGTCTGAGGGTAAAGGTAATGGTAATAGACCTTTTTCAGGCTCTAGAGGACACCAACATCAGAGTAAGGCTCCACATCAGCAGGGTCCCCATAAGAAGGACAATCAGCAGGATCAGAGGGCGCAACAGCAATGCTGATTTCATGTAGCTTGTTTCAATTGCAACAAGCTTGGTCACAGAGTAGTACAGTGCCGTAGCGCACCCACAGCAGGCCAGCATGATAGAAATCAGTAGCAACAGCAGAACCGCACTCAGGGTAGCAGTCAGGGTCAGCAGTTGAGGATTGAGGCACCTCGAAGTCCCGAGAATTGAGGGACAGGTACGACCAATTCAAGAGACCTAACAGGGACATATAGTCCCATAAGTTCTAGGTGATGCAGTGCAGCCGAATGGTAGTGTGTATACAGCTGTTCCTCGCGATCATGGCATGAGCGGGACGATGGTGGAATGTACTTTCCTTATGAATTTCTTTCCAGCACATATTCTTTTTGACTATGGCGCTTCACATTCTTTTATCTCCTATGATTTTATGGTTAGACTCCAACTTGTGGACATCCATTAGATTTTCTTTTATCTGTATCTACTCCTTTAGGAGAGACGTCTCTTTTAGAGAGTGTTTGTATAAGATGTATCGTCAGTTTGGACGATTCTGAGTTTGTGATAGACCTGATCGTGTTGCGTATGTCTGAGTTCGATGTTATCCTTGGTATGGATTGGTTATCTTCCTATCATATGAGTATCAACTGTTTTGCGAAGACAGTCAGTTTGCGAGCATATGATGGATCTGAGTTAGTAGTGGTGACCTCCAGAGGTAACTAGTTTGCGGAGTCATATCTGGCATACGTCGAGAGGTGATGTTGTGGGATCAGGGCACAGATTTGAGTAAGATGCGAGTAGTCTCAAAGTACCAGGATGTTTTCCAGGACATACCAGGATTACCTCTAGTGAGAGAGGTGGAGTTTTGTATAGAGTTACAGCTAGGCACCGCACCGATTTTGTGAGCTCCTTACCATATGGTGCCTACTGAGATGAGGGAGCTACAGATCCGGCTAGATGAGTTGTTGTCTCAGGGATTCATTTAACGGAGTCACTCTCCATGGGGAGCACAGGTCCTCTTTGTGAAGAAGAAGGATGGGAGTATGCGATTATGCATTGATTATCGCGAGTTAAACAAGATCACTATCCGAAACAGGTACCCATTACCGAGGTTCGATGACTTGTTCGACCAGTTGCAGAGGGCTTAGTGTTTTTCAAAGATAGATCTTTGTTCTGGTTATCATCAGTTGTGGGTTTGGGAGATGGATATTTCTAAGACCGCCTTCTTGACTCGATATAGGTCTTTCGAGTTTCTTGTCATGCTATTTGGGCTGACCAATGCACCCGCAGTATTCATGAATTTGATAAATCGGGTTTTTCGTCCATACTTGGATTAGTTCGTGATAGTTTTCATCGACGATATCCTCATCTATTCAAGATCGGAGGCCGAGTACAATCAGCATTTAAGGTTAGCATTGCGAACTTTGTGAGAACACCAGCTGTATGTCAAATTTAGCAAATGTGAATTCTGGTTATCGGAGGTCAGATTTTTAGGCCATGTCATCAGCCGAGAGGGCATTGTAGTAGATCCGACTAAAGTAGAGGCCGTAATTAATTAGGAATCACCAAAGACATTTACAGAGATTCGTAGCTTCTTAGGTCTGGCGAGCTACTACAAAAAATTTATTCAAGACTTCTCGAAGACCGCGACACCACTTACACGCCTTACTAAGAAGGGTGTACCATTTATTTGGGCCACAGAATACCAAGAGGCCTTTAAGACATTGAAGACTAAGTTGACTTCAGCACCAGTATTGATTATTTTCAGTAGTGATAAGACTTTTGTTGTCTACACTTATGCATCCTTATCAGGTCTTAGAGTTGTATTGATGCAAACACAGAGAGTTGTATCATATGTTTTGAGATAGTTAAGGACTCATGAGCAAATTATCTCACGCATGATTTGGAGCTTGTAACAGTGGTCTTTGCACTGAAGGCGTAGAAGCGTTATTTGTACGGAGTATAGTTTGAATTATTCACATATCACCAGAGTTTGAAGTACCTCTTTTCACAAAAAGAACTCAACCAGAGAAAATAGTGATGAATAGAGTTTATTAAGGTGAACGTGGTAGCAGACGCGTTAAGTAGGAAGCGTCGTCGCGGGCTAGCAGCTTTGAGGTGTTCACTATATCGAGATCTTTGTACTCTCAACCATTATGATTTTAGGATAGAGATTGATGGGAGCAGTGTTTTCTTAGGAGCTTTATCAATACAACCGTCTTGGGGAAATAGAGTAGTCGGAGCTCAGTTAAAGGATTCTTAGATTCAAACCCGTAAGGGGAAGATTTCTAAAGAACCCTAGGATGATTGGACTATTGGAGTAGATGGAGGCCTTCGGATGAAGGGTAGGATTGTCATGCCAAACAATCTACAGCTTAAGAGGAAACTTTATGACGAGGCACATCATAGCAGATATACTGTGCACCCAGGCACGATGAAAATGTACTAGGATCTGAAGAGGTATTTTTGGTAGAGTGGTATGCACAGAGAGATTGCAGATTATGTGGCTAAGTGTTATACCTGCCAGTAAGTTAAGGCAGAATATCAGAGACCTGTAGGAACCCTACATCCTTTACCTATTCCCGAGTGGAAGTGGATAGATATTTCTATGGATTTCATAGTAGGGTTACCTAAATCAAAGAAAAGAAATGATTCTGTTTGGGTGATAGTAGACAGATTGACAAAGTCGATGAATTTCTTACCTGTGAGGACGACTTATACGATGGACACATATGCGAGGATTTTTATTCGAGAGATTGTCAGATTACATAGAGTTCTGGAGATGATTGTATCAAATCGAGGCTCAGTCTTCACATCCTATTTTTGGAGGAGTTTTCAGGATGCTTTTGGCAGCCAGTTATCATTCAATCATGTATTCCACCCCAGACAATGGTCAGACCGAGAGGGTGAATTAGGTATTAGAGGATATGCTGAGAGTATGTGTTATAGATTTTCAGGGTAGCTAGGAGGATCACATCCCATTGATTGAATTTGCATATAATAATTGTTATCAAGCTACCATCGGGATGACATCGTACGAAGCCTTATACGGGAGGCTTTGCAGATCACCTATATATTGGGCAGAGCCAGAGGATAGTCTATTACTTGTCCCGAAGCTAGTTAGGCAGACCACGAAAAAGGTGGCATTGATTCGGGAGCACATTCTTGCTGCACAGAGTTAGCAAAAGAGTTATGCAGATCAGCGGAGACGACCCTTAGAGTTTCAGGTTAGAGACTTAGTTATGTTGAAAGTATCATCGATGAAGGGCGTTCAGCGATTCGGTAGATGGTGGAAGCTTGCCCCGAGATATGTTGGTCCCTTCAGGGTTATCGAGCGCATTGGAGTTGTTTCTTATATATTAAACCTTCCAGCATCGATGTCGAGTATACACAATGTCTTTCATATTTCGATGCTTAAGAAGCATTTGCGTGACGAACATTAGTCGAGGGTGATTAGTTCACCATAGGTTGAGATCCAGGATGATTTGACTACCATGGAGATTTTGGTATGCATTCTTTCTAGAGAGAACAAAAAGCTTAGAAACAAAGTCATTCTATTAGTGAAAGTCCAATGGAACCGGCAAGGAGCCGAAGTTATTTCTTGGGAGTGTGAGGAGGATGTACGTCGCGACTATCCGTACCTGTTTGAACAGGTAAGGTGTTTATATTTAAACATACTTATATGCGTTGATAGATGTGATTGCATGTGTTGTTTAGTCATGTTTATACTTAATGCTAGAATGGGTCACTCAATACTTAGCTCTTAATTATTCAGAACATATGATATATATATGGGGGGTTCCTTGTTTGGATTTTTCGTCCGATGTACTGGTCCCATCTAATTAGGGGTTAAGTGAGGATGCACATATTTTAGATTGGTTAAGTTTAAATGTGGCTTACGATTCATATCTAGGAATTAATGGTACGAGATGTGTACGAAAGTGTTTCCTTGTCAGAATTATCCCCTCTTAGTGCTTTTCTTATATTATTTATTCCTATGATACGACTACAAAATTTCAAGGATGAAATTCTTTTAGGGGGGGGGGGTGAATGTAAAACCCTGAAAATTTGTGATATATATATATTTAATATGTGATTAATTATGATACATGGATTTTTATTTTGATAAATACAGTTAAATGGTATATGATTAATATACCATGTGTTTAGAGTATAAACACGTTTATTCGTGAGGAAGAAAGAGTCAAAATATGCACAATGGCCAAATATATGAGGAGCTGGAAAATTCCAGTCCGGTCGACTGTCGCGGTCGACCGCAGACGGTCGACCGCCACGGTCTACCACGAGACCTGCAGAAGCTTTTCTCCTGTTTTGAGTTGGTTTTGGATTTCTAAAGCCTATATTCATTTTCCTTGGTTTATATATCAATCTTTCATGAATTTCTCAGTTTTTTCTAAGAACCCTAACAGCCACTAAACTCCCATAAACCCTAACTTGATTCTTGGAGAAGATTGGAGGCTTTTGAGCGGGATTTCGTGTGGTTTTTGGCTTTTGGAGTGGAGATCATCTTTGGTTTGGCATTTTAAATGTTTTTCTACAAATCTCAGGTGAGTTAATCTCTGCTAATCCCCCTCCTAGTTTTTAAAACATTTTAAAGAGTTTTTTTAACATGTTTTATAGAGCCAAATTGACTAGTTTATGAATAAAAATCAATTCTTTTGTATTATATTATATAAAGACTAGGTCTTTCCATGTGAAAAAGTTTGAGAATGAATATATAGAAGTATTTAAGATCTGAAAATAATTTAAAACATTGTTTAAATTGTAGAAAGATGATTTGTTCATCGTTTTGAGTTTTTATGCATGATTAGGGTTTTGAATATGAATTTAATGCGAATAATCATGCTATTTATGTTGAGTTGTTTCTAGAAGTTTTTATCTGCTGTTGACATGCTTTCATGCAAGTTTCACATGTTTAAAACAAGTTTGAATCACTGAATAATCGACATAAACACATCATGGTGCAGAATCTACACAAACTGGAAAATCGGCCCACAGTTGACTGCGCCTTAGTGGCTGTCAACCGCGTGCAGGGCAGAGGCCTGGGTAGGCCTTAGAACCCGTCGCGATCAACCATCACATAATTATGATCGACCGCCAATCTGTATATCGGCCAGTTCATGTTTTGTTCGATTGTTTTGGTTTTCGAGCGAGTCTCTCGACCTTGTACTGCTATAATATAATGTTTATGAGTTGTTTAACACTTGAGATGTCAGTAAACACCAGATATGGACACTCACACTGAGACATGTGCACCTATGTTTAGAATATATTATATAGACATACCTCTGTTCTAATTTTAAGTTAATGAATATGAAGAGTATAGTAATTTCATATTTCCAGAATAGGGAGATGAAACCTATTTCCGCAGGACGATTAAGTATGAATATTACAAAAGTATCATCATATTATGTATTCGGAATGGGGAAATAAACCCATTACCGTAGGCCGATTGAGTAAGAACATTACAAAAGTATCGCTATTTCATGTATTCGGGATAGGAAGATAAACCCTATTATCGCAGAGCGATTGAGTAAGAATATTATAAGAGTATCGCTAATGCACATGAGATGCACACTTGTAAGTATTATAAGTTATAATTTTGCATCAATTTTGAATACCCGTAAGTAGGGTACTTTTTTTGAGACCGTGGCTTACACGATATGGCTTATGGTTAACTTTTGTTTTGGATGAGTTTCCCTTATATTAGATCCGTCTACTCGAGTCTAGATCGAGATGAGATATTTATTCTACAGGTTTGAGGTTTGGAGTATTACCTTTTTGTTTGTTGTTTTTCATTCATAATGTTTGGAATTACTATTTATGGAGTCACAATTTGAGACATGGTATATACATGAGGGTTTCCTTGTTTGGATTATTTCGCTCGACGTACAAACTCTCGTGTTGTGGATTCCTAAATACTAATCTCCAGTTAGATATATATGAATGACTTTATACTTATATATTGTCCCTATTTTCTATATACTCCTATCCTTTCCTCTAGGAGAGGTGGAGATGATCTCGCTATAGCACTTTGACGCTCGTTGTTTTCCCCCCTTTCAGGCAGCGAGTCGAGCGCACAGAGAGTCTAAGATTGATGGATTTCTTCATAGATTCCATTTAGTTATTTATTATATTTGTAGCTTTTACAGAACTCCACAGTTAGTTATTTATGTTCAAACTCTAGCCTTGTATCTCATTTTATAGTGGCTGAGAGCCATAGAGGTATTTTTTTTTGACTCATTGTACTTGAGGTTTATTTCAGACTCGGAGATATTTCTATTTTAGTTAGGCTCACTGATGATTATTCTCTTATTGCTTCTGTGTACACCTTGTTTGTTCTATCTCTTTTAGTTTTCTGTTGGTACTTTCACCTATTTGTTGTTTCCACTAGAAAGATAGTGACTGTGATGGTGAAACATGTCGTAGCATGGTGTTCGGTGCTTAGCAGGTTTGACATTCCGGGTTTTACCTTGGACTACAGCCTTGCGTGAAACCTGGGACGTCACACTCTAACTCTCCGAATATCTAGTTCTAAGCTGTTCTTCCTTACACAAATAACAAATTGTAAGAGGGTGGGGTGTGATTCTATGGTCGTTCATCCAAAGATCAAGTTTGTGACGCCCCTGGTTTCACACAAGGCTATAGTTCAATATGAATCTAGAGATGTTAAATTTACCATCATAGTAATATCCTCTAGTGGAATCGAATAAAAGTGCAGGTATAGAACAGGCAAAATATGGAACTAAACTTAATAGACATGATATAGAAAAAATATCTCATAAATAAAAGAATCATGTCTCAACTGTATCTTGTTTGATAACTAAAATAAAGAGGATGTCAACATGAATCAACTAGATTCGTACTATGGCACATTGCCTTTACAATATGAGAATAAAACTCTAATATCTGAATAAAAAAATGAAAATCTATTGTGGAGTTGCTAAAATTTTATGTGACGGTGACTATGCAAGACTCTGTCATCCTGAGGCTTTCCGTACCTCTGTACCACCTAAAAGAAGAGAAACAACAAAAGAATAACAACAAGAGCGTCAGAGCACTATAGCAAGATTACCTCCATCCGTCCCCAGGGGAAGGGCTACTAGGTAGAGTGAAGGCTCTATCTATTAAACACGGTCTACCTAGATCATTTTTTCCCGTATCTAAGTGGAATTAACATTTAGAAACCTACAACACGAGACGTAGTACATCGAGCAAAATAATCAAAACAAGAAAACCCTCATGTATATACCATATATCTTAAATTGTAGATACCTACACATTAACACCGAACTAGAAAAAGACAAACTAATGAGATCAACAATTAGAAATTCACAACACAAGACTGTAGGCGTATAAAATTGCCTATAGGTCTCTTAACATAGCTCGGCACGATGATTCGACAAATCAACGGACGTTCGAGGCGACGAGGCACGCAAGCAACGGAATACGTTCGCATGTGGAACCAATCCAACGGTTCGAAAAGTCAACGAGTCGTCCAAACAACAAAACGGACTTGAACTCAAACACCGAGGCGGATTTACTACCAAATCAAGACCACACAACCGAATCAAAGTCCAGATCAGCCACGAAGCAAATCTCGGACAAAACAATAGAACAACGGACGAAACGAACAACACCCGGGGGACTCGGCCGAAACCGAGCCATCCCAGGGTGGCTCGGCCCAAGCCGAGCCACCCTGAGGTGGCTCGGTGGCCGAGCCACCCTGAGGTGGCTCAGCCAAAGCCGAGCCACCCAAGGGTGGCTCCGCCAAGGCCGAGCCACCCATGGGTGGCTCGGCTAAGGCCGAGCCACCCATGGGTGGCTAGACCCAGAACTGTGCACGGGCACAGTTCTGGGTGCCTATAAATAGGCCATGGGTTCGTTTATTTGAGAGGACTTTTGGGAAGAACTTTTAGAGAGCCGAAACTCTGTCGGATTGTGACCTTACCTCGGAGTTTTGAAGGCTTGAAGACTTGGACACTCGGATTCGGTTCTTGACGAGCACCCGCACCAAACAAGGCAGGAGTTCGAAGGAATCTAATCCTCAGATCTACATCGTTATACTCCGGATCAAAGCTTGGTTCTTTGATCCCGAGATTCGAGCGGTTGTTTCCTTGGTGAAACAATCCCTCCCGGCTATTATCTCCTTGGTGGGATAATACCCGTAATACTTCGTAGATCTGCTCGGATCTAGATCGCACGGTGGTCCACGGTAAACAACCCCGACGCAGGCAAACAACCCACAAAAGCAAGAGACCGGATAACAGGATCTTGTGATTTGTTCGACAAATAAGGAAAGTTGTAATTTTTCTTTATTTTCTTTGATTTTCGTTGTAACCGGTTCTTATAAAAAGACCGGATCTTTGTAACGCAAAAAGTTGTTATTTAAGAGTGTAACGGAATCAGCAATGAAGAAAGATTTGATTTTTCCCGCGAACAATCTGGCGACCACAGTGGGAGCCACCGATCTCGCTGCCAAGATCGGAGCGTCGCAGCCGCGGATCTCGATCCCGGTCGTGGAGGAGGTCGAGTATGAGTTTGACCAACAGAAGTATGAGGAGTACGTGTCCTCGTCTGGATCTACCTCCTCCCCTAAGTCCAAGAAGTCCCAGAAGTCCTCCTCCAGGAGAAAAGTCCGTTGGTGCGAAGAAGTTGAAGCCACCAACGACAACCTCACCCCGATCGACGCCGAAGTTGCGTTGGGTGAAGTCCTACCGGCCTCTAAGAAGGTCAAATCCGCCGTTGAAGGCGTGGTGACTCTCTCTAAGAGAGCCCGCCAGAGGCGGCGTCAACGCCTTGCGAAGCAATTCGCAAAGGCCATGGAGTCCGTTGACGGGGTCCGCTACCATACGGATCTGAAGAGCAAACGAGGCAAACAGCCTCAACAACAAGTGAAGGGTGGTTCCTCCAAGCCATCAACTATGGAGTGGGTCCGTGTCAAACGGAATCGCTCGACGCTAGAGGAACGTATCCGCAAACGTCGCGCATTATCTGCGCAAGCGCGGGTTAAAGCTGAAGAAGCCCGGCGGAAGCTGCAGAAGGAGGTGGTCAAAAAGCCGCCACCAACTCGTAAGGTTTGGAGGCTGAAGTCTGAAGCAATAATTCAGACCAAGGAGCAACAACCGCAGCCTCCGAAGATTCAACTTCCGGCGAAACAACCCAAGTCGCCGACGATTTCTGCAACTGTTCCGGGAGATCCTGCAGGACCGTCCCAGAAGAGGAAGTCAGTTTTGGAGCGTCTCGGTCCACTTCTCAAGGAACGAGGCAAAGCTCCAGTCCAGGAATGCTTGGGGCCAATGAAGAAGTCCCAAACAGTTCAACATGCTGGGGGTCGCCGCAACCCTCAACATTTGGAGAAAATCGCGGCACCCAAGCGCACAACTTTGCGCATCGAGGTGCAGGAGCCCGCTGAAGATTCACGCTCACAAAGGCGTGTTTCAAGGCGTGTGACTCTGGATGGTCCGAAGAAGACAATTCATCCTCAGAAGGAAACGTTGTCGTCTGATAACGACGACGTTATACCTTGGAGAGCGTGCCAACACACGATAGGTTGCTCCAACCTTCAAACGGACGAGCTGTACTATCGTGCCGGGGGTATGAGTAAATCCAGAAAGAGGAGCCCTCGAAGGTTCGAGACTCAATGTCCTTGTTCGAAGCTCATTCGGGCGGTACTGTCTGAGTGCAACTGCGTCAAGGCAGTCCCTGAGAGAGTCTCGGTGTTCAAAAGACTCAGCACTGAAATGCCAAAGCCGAGGCATAGACGTTTCCAACGAAGAAGAACAAGGGCCAAAGACGGTGAGCATTCGAGGGTCACCGCCAATATGACCAGCACAGGAATATCGGCTCAGGATAACCCTGAGGCGATTCCGGAAATACCCCGACGGGTAACTCGTCTTCAGTCTGGGGCTATCATTCGCGCGACGTATGGTAGGGTCCGAACAAGAGTACCTTCGGGAGATGAAGAATCAGACGCTGGCTCAGCAATTGCGTCTGACAACACCGTGTCCAGTGAAGGACAGCCCCGCGAGTCGTTTATGATAAGCGCAGAGCAAGTGGCCAAGATGCTTGAAGATGCCATGGCCAAACAACAGGAAACCTTTAGGTTCGAAATGCAAATGGCTATGCAGAACATGAGAGAGATGCATGACCAACAGCTTCAAGCATTGAGGAACCAACAAGGCGAACCAAGTCGTCAGACCCAGAACAACCTGGAAGATGAGGACACAAATGAAGCTCGCAATACCAATATCCCTCCCATCAATGCAGGGGGTGGTAACGAAAACGCCAGTGAAGACACAGGTGAAAGCCTAAAGATCAAAAATCTCGAGAGCAAAATCAATACATTGATTTCCGCTCAAGAGATAAAAAAGACGGGCATTCCTTGTCCGTACCCAAGAGAGTGGGAATCAATCCCATATCCGGCAAAGTTTAGTCTAATTAACTTCACACCGTTTAATGGGATGGGTTCACCTACTCAGCATTTGATTTACTTCAAATCGCACTTAAGGGTCATCTCTGGTAATGAGCCTCTGATGGTGCGGTCATTCGTTGGCACTCTTCGCGGAGCCGCCTTCGATTGGTATCGTCGCCTCAAGCCAGGAAGCATAAACAGTTAGGACGACATGGAGACTAAGTTCCTCGCGAATTTCTTCGACGACGACACCGAGATCTCTATCGGATCGTTGCTCGATGAGAAGCAAAAAGACGGCGAGTTAGTCGACACCTTCGTCAAGAGGTTCCGGAACAAGGCGATGAATTGTCGGGACCCGATCACCGAGGAGTTCATCCTCCAGACCTGCCACAACAATCTTTCCTTGGACGTGTTGGAAGCAATGGGGACAGCACCATCCAAAACGTGGAAGGATCTGAAGGTTCGAGGGGAGCAAGCTGAGCGATTCCTCAGAAGAAAGAAGGCGGAGAGAGGCCAACCGGCAACAAATCCTCCGAAGCAGAACTTCAACCAAAAAGGGAATGGTAAGGCATATGCTAACGCAGTTGATGCTAATCAAACTTTCCAACTGCAATCTCAACAGCAGCCGCAGCAGCGAGCGCCATAACAATCGCAGCCGCATTGGCAGCAACGGTCTCAGAAGCAGAAGTCTTCAGAACCGAGGTTTCCTAAAGTATACTCCTTCAAGGATGATGAAGTTCCCGGCATCTTCAAGTATTTGTTGGAAAACAACAAAATCCAGCTGCCAGCGATCGTAGATCAAGAGGGAGCTAGCAAAGTGACGGATCCGAAGTACTGCGCGTATCACAGAGCGGTCCATCACCCTACGAGGTCATGCTACCAACTCAAGAACAAGATCCAGGCGTTAATTGATGTGGGTGTTATAACCCCGAAGCCTGCCAAGAATGTAGGAGCAAACGCGGTGTCAATCAGCTTTGGATCGGTGCCTACAACTTGGTTTGAGCCAAAACGCATCACCAAAGTCGGGATGAAGACGGTGAACGACGACCCGCACGGACAGCGCCAAAAGGGACTTGTACCACACACAACCCCGAACGGCGAAATCCTCTGGGTTCATCCGGATCTCATTGAAGATGAACAGTGGGTCGGATCATCATCCAAAAGGAAATCAAAAGGCAAGGGAAAATCCTGTTACGGAATTTCTGCTATTCCAGAGGAAGACGACGAAGCAATTCCTGCTTTCTCATTTTCTGACAATGAACATGAAACTTTTGTAACCACCAGAAATGGGAACGAATATCGGTTCAAATATCCAAATGTCTCTGATCGACTAGCTGAGGTAGGGATGACTATAACTTCCCCCGCATTTGCTGAAAGGAACCAACAGGAGCCCCTACGCCAAGATGTTCCAAACCCGAGGCAGTCTCAAGTCAATCAGCAGATTGGAAGAGATAAACCGGGAGATTCAAACATTCCTTACCACTTCGAGGTTATGACCCAATTGGCTAACATCCCAGTAAAAGTAACTCTACACGAGTTATCACGTCTTTCTAAGAATACTAGGGATGCGTTCAACATTAGTCCTGACAAGCTCACTCAAATAGTTCAAGAAGCGTTAATCAAGCAGAAAGAAGAATTTGAGGATAAGATGGAATTGGCTATGCGACAAATAAGAAAGTTGCAAGCTGAAAGGTGTAAATTTCCTAAATCTGATTATCAGGCTGGGTCTAGCTGTTGCGCTACACCAGCCGCGCCTATTCCAAACAAGACAAGTGACAACGGTCCGGATCTGAATATGGTCATCAAGACTGATTCACCCCTCGGTAACGCTGGGGGTGATATGACCACACCCTTCAATGACGCTGGGGGTAGCCCAATTCCTTCTTCTCACCATCACTCAAAGAGAGATGGAGATGAAGACAAAAAGCAGAAGGAAATCGAGTCTGTCACCACCTCGATTAGACGCTATCCCAAAAGAAAGAGAGTTGAGGAAAGCCAACCAGAGTCCGTACCCAGGTTCGCTACTGACCAAACGTCACAACGACAACTACGGGAGCGATCGCCACAACAGTCGCTTCAGATGCAACGATACTCCTTCAAGGACGATGATGTTCCAGCCATCCTTAAATATCTTCTGGAAAATAACAAAATCAAGCTCCCACCTATCAGAGATCAGGAGGAAGCTAACCGGATTTCAGATCCAAAATATTGTGGGTACCATAGGAGGATTCTTCATTCCACGGAGACTTGCTACACCCTCAAAAATACGATACAAGCCTTGGTTGAAGCCGGCGTCTCAATAATAAAACAAACCGAATGAGGGCGACTAACATCACTCCGAAGAGTATATGAGTATAAACTGCTTCTCAATCCTCCGACCGGTATAAGAGGTTAAACTGCTCCCTGATACTCCAATAGGTATATGAGTCTAAACTATTTCCTATTGTTGACGAGAAGTTCCGGGAGAATTGTTATATTCTCAAGGATAACCCGGTCATATAACTGATTGTAATGTCAAACCCAGCGTTGCAAAGAAAGCTGAGGGTGGATAACTAATGTATCGGGAAGTTCCTCGAAGAATATTACACTTAATATTCTAGAGGATAACCCAAATTCATTTTCCAAAACCCCTCACTGATCGATTCCAATCGACAGTGAGTCCACCAAGAATGTTCTTCTGGCCCTCTTGATTCCTTCCATGAGCAAAAGGTCCACTTTCAGTCCGGAGTCCCCTTTCGATAAACGAAAGAACTTCCTTCCTCTTCTCTTTGGTTAAACCTTTTCATGATCATAACCAAAGTTGAACTTCAGTTCGATAAACGAAAAACTCATCTCCTGATCAGATAACCAATCCTATAAAAGGTAAGTTTATCTAGATCTTCCGGATTCTCGGAGTGGAGATCCCACTTCTAGTTTCCTTCTTACACTGGAAATAGAATATAAAATTCTTCCTTTCCAGAGTCAAGGAATAGAATATAAAATTCTTCCTTCCTTGTTCGGGGAATAGAATATAAAATTCTTCCTTCCCCACACCACTTCTTTTCCAAAATTTGTCAATATTAGGATTCATCCTAGGAAGTTTATCCTGAATCCTAAGCAGGGATAAGTCTGCGCCTAACACGCGTTGCCGGTTTAGTCTTTTTTCACAGAAAAAGACACCAGACTTCGATTCTGGGGTATTTTATCCTAAAACCTAAGTAGGGATAAGTCTGCGCCTAACACGCGCCGCCGATTAGTTCTTAACCGTTAAAAAGAACACCCGCCCACATATTCAACATTGTGGCAGGTTGTTATTAATAACACCAAAATCCATGCCTTGCACGCATGGGGAATTTCATCCTGAATCCTAAGAAAGGATATGTCGACGCCTAACACGCGCCGCCGGCTTAGTCTTTTCCCGTAGAAAAAGACACCAGAATTCGATTCTAGGGTATTTTATCCCGAAGCCTCAGTAGGGATAAGCCAACGTCTAATACACGTTGCTGGGTAGCCTATTCCCATAACAATGGCAAAGTCTACATATTCGAAGTTGTATCACAAAGTCTAAGGGAGTTCATTCCTTTAGCACAACGTTACATGCAGAACGGATTTAGACAATCCGCATGCTAGCCCGACTCAAACGGTAGTCGGTAAAGGCTAATCAAATCCGTTGAAGGCTGGGGGTTAGCCAAAAATCCTAAAGTCAACGCCTAACACGCGTCGCCGGGTAACCTATTCCCGTAATAAATGGTAAAGCCTATGTATTCAACATCATAGCATAAAGTCTAAGGGAGTTCATTCCTTTAGCACAACGTCACATGCGGAACGGACTAAAACAATTCGCATGTAAGCCCGATTCAAACGGTAATCGGTAAGAGCACGTCAAATCCGTTGAAGGCTGAGGATTTGTCAAAAATCCTAAGTCAACGTCTCATACACGTTGCTGTTTAGTTTTTTCACGGGAGAAAGACGAAGTCTACGTATTCAATATTGTAGCACTAAAAGGGTTAACTCTTTTAGCACAACGTCACATGCGGAACGGATTTAAACAATCCGCATGCTAGCCTGACTCAAACGGTAGTCGGTAAAGGCTAATCAAATCCGTTAGAAGCTGGGGGTTAGCCCAAAATCCTAAAGCCAACACCTAACACGTGTCGCCGGGTAGCCTATTCCCGTAACAATGGCGAAGTCTATGTATTCGACATCATAGCATAAAGTCTCAGAGAATTCAATCTCTGAGCACAACGTTACATGCAAACGGATTTAAACAATCCGCATGCTAGCCCGACTCAAACGGTAGTCGGTAAAGGCTCATCAAACCCGTTAATGGCTGAGGGTTTGCCAAAAATCCTGTAAGTATTATGATCGTCGGATTCACAATCAACAGAGAAGCATAATGATGAAAAGAAGAGTGCGCTAAAGAAAAGACTTTGTTTTATTAATAAAACCAAACCAAGTTGAGATACAAGAAAACGTCTCAAATCAGATCTGACAAACTGAAGGAAGCAATTTTAGCCTTGACAGCGGCAAGTTCCTCGGCGAGTTCCGCCCGAACCCTCTCCTCTTCTTCCTTCTGAAGCTAGGCATACGCAAGAATGGCGGCAGTGTCGGCAGTTACGTCTTCTCGGCGCAACGTGTGAAGAACCTCCAGCTCTCTTCTATAAACATTTTGAACTCTGGTGCTCTCGAGCTCAAAATCTTTTAGAGTCCTCTCCCCTTGGGCAGTCCTAATCCCCGTCCTATCAGCAATACTGTTATAAGCATCCATCTTAGTCTGCAGACGACGTTGCCGTTCATACAAGTTCGCGACGATTACTTCTTGCTCTGAGATACGTCTCTCCCAGGCCTTACGCTCACGCATCCTCTGAGTCTGAGCATCGATCATAAGTGGCGTGGCCTCATCATATGGGTCGAAGTGTACTAGCTCTTCCAAGCGATATATGAGTTCCTCTAAGCAAGTCAGCCTTATCTCACATCGTCCAGCTAGCCGGATGCCACCTACACGCTGAATGTCTTCAAGACTATCTGTTATGAAAAGGAGCAAATCATAAGATCTTCCCTGTCCAGAACTAATGGCGGTGGCCGTTTGTTGCACAACCTTCTCTACTTTTTGGAGGATGCTCTGCACAGATTCGGAGACCGTGAAGACAGATTCTTGGTCAGACACAATTGCAGCAATAGGATCCTCTTCCCCTTCATCGTCAGATATTAGGATGATTTCGGGACTCACCATCCTCCTATCACGGGTATTCAACTGAGGAAGGGGATTGATAGCCTGCCTGGCGGAAACTGAAGATAAAACGTCACCACGACGTCCGTTCACCGCTGAAAACAAGCAATTAAGCGTTTGTTAGTCCTAATTATAAAAGGAAACTGAACTCATCTTACAAATAGCTAAGATAGAGTCATTGCCTTATAAAGGGTGAGACGATTTGGCCACATTGTGCAATCACAAAACAGAGTATGTCGACAACATATCCCTGCCTTATAAAGCGCAATGTGGCGTCGAATCGCCCCCTTTATTTTTGAGATATGGTTTTGACCAAGCAAAACATATCTTTAAAGCGTCGATCCTCATCAAGGAGAACCAAGGCTCTTCCCGATTGCCTCACCAAGGAGAACAACGTGGGGTAAAAAGGATCAATTTACAAATTTTTAAGAAAAAAAGGGCTTATTTGCAAAAAAGTAGCTCACCAGCGTAAGAGGGAGGCACGCCATTAACCGACACAGCAGGGGAACGACCTCTCGGGGCACGAGACATGATGGCCTGCAAAATAACTCAAAGGGTTAGATTCAAAAAATAATTTCAGCCCTAATTTTTGCATAAAAACCCCTCAAAATTGTAATTTTTACCCCCTGAAAGATTAGCTCAAGGCGTCAAATCACACCCTCAACCCTTACATACAATCCCACGACTCTATATATTGGATTGAACATGAAAAAGATCAAGATTGCGGAGGATTTACCTGAAGAAAAGTTCGAGATCCAATAAAGATGAGATCTTTAAGGAAACTTGAACCAAGCGCTCGAGGGGCCCGAGAGAAATTCTAGATATGGAGTTTTGGGAGATTTTTTCAGTCCAAGATCCAAAGGAACCCTAGATCTAGGACAACTATCAAGATTTGAAGGCGAAAGAATGCTCGAGGGAAGAGAAAAGTCAAAAAGGAGGAGGGGGGGGGGGGGGGGCGGGGCCCGGGTGGGGAAACAAAAAAAAAAAAAAAAAAAAAAAAGGGCCCCTTTTAAAAGGTGAACCAGCCTTGAACCGGACCGGACCAAGTTGAACCAGACCGGACCAGTCCAAATCAATCCAAATGGGGTCGAATCGAGCATCGAAACGACTTCAAATCAAATGAGGGTCTCATCCTTGGTTAATTCCTGTCTCTCCCACACATTCGGAAGGAGCGGAAGAATTTTTTTAAGCCAAATTACTGCCTTTTTGGCTCATTTTTCAAGCTGGTTCAGCTCATTTTAGGCACGGAAATACTCCAATAAGGTATACGAGTATAAACTATTTCCTATTTTTGTTGAGAAGTTCCTGGGGAATATTTTTCTAAAAATATTCCTAAGGATAACTCAATAAGCTACGCCGGACAATGCGTCGCAAATGAAGACTCAACGCCAACAATCGAGGGTTAGTTGTACGTCGAACCAATAAGCACGAGCTAAAGATTGGAAAATCAGGAATCGGCTTCAAGTTCAAATTCCAACAACGGTCAGACAATAAATGCAGCACCGGAATCCTTACAGACATTCGACAAAGCACCGAATAGCCTGAAGGAGTGAAGGAATACAGAACGAAGGTCATTTCCAGGTCCCGTTACACCGACAAAGGGTAGGGGCAATCATATCCAAAGCATTCCAGACTCTTTTATTAAAGAACGAGGCTGGAACACTTTGGAGGGGGTATCTGTAGGCGTATAAAATTGCCTATAGGTCCCTTAACATAGCTCTGCACGATGATTCGACAAATCAACGGACGTTCGAGGCGACGAGGCACGCAAGCAACGGAATACGTTCGCATGTGGAACCAATCCAACGGTTCAGAAAGTCAACGAGTCGTCCAAACAACAAAACGGACTTGAACTCAAACACCAAGGCGGATTTACTACCAAATCAAGACCACACAACCGAATCAAAGTCCAGATCAGCCACGAAGCAAATCTCGGACAAAACAACAGAACAACGGACGAAACGAACAATACCCGAGGGACTCGGCCGAAACCGAGCCACCCCAGGGTGGCTCGGCCAAGGCCGAGCCACCCTATGGTGGCTCGGCCAAGGCTGAGCCACCCATGGGTGGCTCGGCTAAGGCCAAGCCACCCATTGGTGGCTAGACCCAGAACTGTGCACAGGCACAGTTCTGGGTGCCTATAAATAGGCCATGGGTTCGTTCATTTAAGAGGACTTTTGGGAAGAACTTTTGGAGAGCCGAAACTCTGCCGGATTGTGACCTTACCTCAGAGTTTTGAAGGCTTGAAGACTTGGACACTCGGATTCGGTTCTTGACGAGCACCCGCACCAAACAAGGCAGGAGTTCAAAGGAATCTAATCCTCAGATCTACATCGTTATACTCCGGATCAAAGCTTGGTTCTTTGATCCCGAGATTGGAGCGGTTGTTTCCTTGGTGAAACAATCCCTCCCGGCTATTATCTCCTTGGTGGGATAATACCCGTAATACTTCGTAGATCTGCTAGAATCTAGATCGCGTGGTGGTCCACGGTAAACAACCCCGGCGCAGGCAAACAACCCACAAAAGCAAGAGACCGGATAACAGGATCTTGTGATTTGTTCGACAAATAAGGAAAGTTGTAATTTTTCTTTATTTTCATTGATTTTCGTTGTAACCGGTTCTTATAAAAAGACCGGATCTTTGTAACGCAAACAGTTGTTATTTAAGAGTGTAACGGAATCAGCAATGAAGAAAGATTTGATTTTTCCCGCGAACAAAGACTAGTACGTCGAGCGAAATAATCCAAATAAGGAAACCCTCATGTATATACCATATGTCTTAAATTATGAATCGCTAACATTGATCTCAACTAACAAGTAAAGAAAACAGTAAAAATAATATAAAAACATCATTACATCATATTTATAATATCTTCTACAATCACTAAGGAGATAAAATAAATACCAATATATAATCCTGTATTACTTTCAAGAGCTAAGTATCTCAGTCATATATCTCAAAGATGAGTTGAACTCATAACTGACATCCGCCTAAAACTTAGGCTATAAATCAATAGTCTCAAAGTCACGAACTACCCTGTAGGTATGCTGAACTGTGTACATAGCTCATTAGTCTCATCGCGATATTAGCAAGAAGCCTGAGTGGGGGATGGCCTACCACCTAGATATCCAAATAGATGGCTTACAATCACCATAAATAGACGGCTTACCAGTCTTATCGCACACTTGTGTGGACGGATTGTTATACAAAGCATCCAAACCCGACTCAATGGCCTGTATATATTGAATATCGATGCATTACCTTATATAGCACCGAACTGGACTCATCAATGATATCCATCTTATGCATAAACTGTGTATATTTGGTATATCGACGTACTATCCCATGTAGTACTGAGCTATGCTCATTAACGATATCCAGCTAGTGTATGAACAATCACTACTCTATTATAATTGGATCAAAAACTCAACATAATCCCCCTTCGGATACCCATGTGTGTGCAAATGCACTGTACTTGTGTATGTGTGAATGTACGTGTAAAGAAGTGCTGCTCGAATCTCGCAAACTCGTCTCAAAGTAGTACGAAACAAAATTGGAAGTCTAGAAAATTACCCATAATTCGACTTATAAACCTGACAAGTCGACTTATGGTAAGTTAACTCATGGCCTGGCAAAAGTCGACTTGCGGCAAGTCGAATTACAAGTAGACTTAGTCAAATTCCTGGTTGTCGTTTCGACATTTTTTGTGATATTTCTCAAACAAAACTCGATCTATTCAACATGAAGCATAGGAACAGGTTATAAACATGTACAACTAATTCACAGAGATTAGAATATCTGATTTAGCATTTGGATTACAACTAATTAGGGTTAGCAACATGATTATACAAGATTTTCAATAAAGACATAAAATGTCACATGATTGCCATAGCATGATCATTTGTAAAATATGAACAGAGACATAAAATTTGTTTAAAACATGTCTAAGTTATTTAGGTATCACAAACCTAGGGTTTAAGCATGATTAATTAGCATGAAAAGATAATTAAACATCAAACTAGGTTATTTCATGAGTTAAGCATGTTTAAAAGATTAAAAATGAAATTAAATGAAAACCTAATGATCGTGACCATGATTCTATCATAAACAGCAAGAAAATATTATTGATCTAGCATTAGTTTAAGATTTAATATCAAAAAATTTGACTTTTAAGACCAGAGGTTAAGATTAAAGCATGAAAACACGTATTCAACATCATGTTAAATATCCAAACTAGTTATTTAACTGTAAGGGTGGGTTTGGACGAAGATAATCTTACCTCAAGTTACAGTTGATCCTTCCAACATGCGTGCAAGGCCTCTTCCTTTGCTACAAACACATATATCGCCTTCCTCTCAGCGAATCCTTCACCAAACTCTTTCAAAAACTCAAAAACTTGAACTAGGGTTTAAGAGGAGGGGTGGCTACTAGATTCTCATGAAAAAGTGTAGCAAAAATAGGTTTAAAAGAGTTTATATAAGTCTAGAATCGAAATAAAACGGATATAACCCAAGACCCAAAAGAAAACTGGAAATCAGCCTACAAGTCGACTTACATATCTGACTAGTCGACTTATGACTTTGATAAGTCGACTTATGGAAAGTTGACTTATGACTTTGATAAGTCGACTTATGGAAAGTTGACTTATGACTTTGATAAGTCGACTTATGGAAAGTCGACTTATGGCAAGTCGACTTATAAGTTGACTTAGCAGAGATATTTTTACAGTTTTTCTTCTATTTTCATGCATGTTTCTCTCCTTCACTCACATATATACACTGAATTGATCTCAAATCAATTCCTAACATACTCAAATATCAAAATATGTTATTTATCACCATATAATATATTTATTATTATTTTCACACAATATTTAAATTCACGGGGTTTTACATTCTTCCCCCCTTATAAAAATTTTGCCCACAAAATTCCGCAAGCGTATCATAGGGATTCATAATATGTGAAAATCACTAAGAGGGGATAATCCAAACAAGGAAACCCTCCCGTACACATCTCGTATCATTAATCCCTAAATACAAAACATATCAGTATCCATAATTAATAATCTAGAATGCTAATATTTCCACTCAACCCCTAACTAAACAGAACTAGTACGTCGGGCGAAAAATCCAAATAAGAAACCCCCCATATATATACCATGTATTCCGAATGATTAGGAGTTAGGTGTCAGTATCCCCGTTCTAGCGTTAAATATAAATATGACCATATAACAAATCATAAATAAAAGTAGATCATATTCAATCAATCAAATTACCTTTTGAAACAGGTGTGGGAAGTCACGATGCATATCCTCCTCAAACACCCAAGAAGCCTCCTCAGCTCCTTTTCATTTCCACTGAACTTTAACAAGAGGAATAAAGTTGTCGACACGTCAATCGGGCTGACAGGATTAGCACCCTTGATACACTAGGAAACCTTCTCTAGAGCATCATCACTAGCATGTTCACTGTCTTGATGTGAGGGGGTCAGTCCTTGGGTCCTGAGTCACCCAATCAGTAGCGGAGCTCTCATGGAATAGCAACTCTTTGGGCGAATGGAGAAGATTTGAACTTCTTTCCTCAAGCTCCAAGGGGAGGTGGAGGCTCGTCAAGCTAATGTGGGGGGGGGTTGACCTTGAGGACACCCTCAAAGAATTGTCAGCTAAGGAACATGAGATGGACAGCTGGCAGCGAGAGATGGAGTTGCGGGAGTAGGTAATCAAGGGCTTGAAGGCTTTAAACACCCAAAAATCATCTAAGATCGATAGCCTCAAGTGCAAGTTTAAAGAGAGACACCAGAGAACGAGGCACCTATCTGAACAAGTCATGCATGGGTAGTAAGATAAGAATCACGCTCTGGTGCAGGTTGAAGTCAAGCGTCAGGCTACCTAACACACCAGGAGCAAGCTTGAGGAGGCAGAACTATCCCAGATGAGGCTCCAAGAGGATAGTACTCGCTGTGAGATGTCCCTGGTTGAAGCCCAGAGTCGGATCACCTATCTAGAGTCAGAGGCCTATCGATCTGGGGTTGTAGAGGTGATTAACGCTTGCAAGGTGGGGTTCGACTACTTTAAGGCTCAACTCTCGGCCAAGATAAGGAGTGCGAGTGATTGCTTCCGCTATCCTCTACGAGTCACCAGTTGTTTGGACTCGCTCCTAGAGATAGAGAGTTAAGGTGGGGGGCTCGACATGGGTGAGGAAGATGACGATGAGAGGTCGGATAAGGAGGTCAATGAGGGCCCAGAAAAAGGGTCGATATAGGAGGCGAGTGCTCCACCAAGGAGACTGGTGAGGGCTCCAATTAGAAGAGGAGTGATAGGTTCAAGCGTAAAATGTTATAGACTCCATTGCCACCCGCCGCCACTGCTGTCCTACCTTTGACTCCAAAAGCTGGCATGGATCTCTCCTAAGCTTCTTCCTTTAGCTTAGGATTCTTATATTGCCTTGGGTGGCCTAGTAAATGTTATCACTTGTATATATTTTTTTTGAAAGATAATAAAAGGCACTTTTTTATTATTTTGAAATTTGTTTTAAATTTTGATTTGTCCATTATTGTTCGTCTTGAGTCATTCTTCAAGTTGTTACTACAAGTCAACCAAACTTTGAGTTGCGAATTGTCTACTGATTGTTCTAGCATCTAAGCTGCTTTAATATTGACCTGGTGGTTTGTAGATCTTGGATTTGTGTAAGTGAGGTTGAGCACTTGAATTAGAGTTGACCGAGTCAACTCCTAAATGTCCTCTAATTGATCATATGAATTGTCAAGTAGAATAGGCTTAGTGGAGGCACTTAGTTTCAATAAGTATTATTTCAAGTTGACTTCATGAGGGGTTGACTAACCGTGCATTTTTGGTTGGTCACGCAAGTTTTTGGCCCCTATGAGGGATGAGTCTTGTTGACTGTGATCTGAATAGTCATAATTTTAATGAGTTCCAAAGCGCCTTTATTGGGTAAGTGAAAGGACACTATTGAAAAGACCTCATGCTGTAATTGATTGATACCGCTATGATTTTGCTTTTCAAGCGGAGCGGTTGTGGAGTAAAAGAGGGTGGCGCATCACTTTTTGAAAAGACCGTTTAGACTTTAAGGTCGATCACGTCCATTCGTACTGGGGGGTGTCGGTCGTCCTAATCTTAGCACATGTCAGCTTTGGAATCTATATATACCCCTCTGATGTAAAGAGGGCTTTCTCCACGAGCTTTTCCCTTAATTCTCTTGCCTTCTAACTCTTTGCTCTTCAATTTTCGTTGCCCTAATCACCGACGATCTCCCATGGCTTCTCAAGCTTCCACCACCGGCCATAATGAGATGAGGATCAACTTTCTCTGACCATTCTTCTCTCAGATCTACACTCAAGAGCTCAAAATCTATTACGACCTCTATGATATTCTTAAGGCCTTCATCCTATCGGCACCAAAAAGGGATGAAAAGGTGTATCATCACCGTTGTAGGCGTATAAAATTGCCTATAGGTCCCTTAGCACTGCTCGACAATGCCGATTCAACAAACGGACCATCGGGCGACGTATCCAAACAAAACTGTTAGCCCACAACGCCGAAGCCAAGCGATATGTGACGTAGCGGACTAACGAGGCTAACGAACCGCACGCAAACAACGGAATGCATCCATTCGCATGCGGAATCAAGCCAACGGTTCGAGGAGTCAACGAGTTATTCAAACAAGAACGGACTCGGATGAATCGCGATCGAATCAAGATCAGCTTCGGACTCGAACTCAGAAGTGGATTTACTGCCAAATCGGGAATCAGTTCAACGAATCGAATCCGAACAAGCCAACCACACAACCGAATCAAAGTCCGGATCAACAACGCACAGAATCGGACAAAACAACCGAACGACGGACACCCGGGGGGACTCGGCCAAAGCCGAGCCACCCTAGGGTGGCTAGGCTCAGAACTGTGCACGGGCATAGTTCTGAGTGCCTATAAATAGGCCTTCAAGTTGTTCATTTGAGAGGTTGGATTTTGGAGGAGGCGAAGCCCTGCTGGATTGGAGATTTAGAACATAAAAAGATTCGAACTTTAGGACTTCGGGGGCTCCCTCATTCAGATCTGGTGCTCGGCGATCGTCAATGCCAAATAAGGCAGGTGTTCGAGAGGACCGGATCTCAGATCTACGCGTACATACTCTGGATCAAAGCTTGGTTCTTTGATCCCGAGATTCGAGCGATTGTTTCCTTGGTGAAACAATCCCTCCGGCTATTATCTCCCTTGGTAGAATAATACCCGTTATACTACGTAGATCCGACCGGATCTAGATCTCGCGGTGGTCCACGGATAAACCCCGGCGCAGGCAAATAACCCACGCAAGTGAGTGACCGCAAAACAGGAGCTCGCGATTTGTTTGACAAACAAGGAAACAAAGTTGTAATTTTCATTTCTTTTTATTTGATTTTTGTTGTAACCGGATCTTATAAAAAGACCGGATCTTTGTAATCGATAAACAATTACCAAGAGTGTACAATGGAATCAGTAATGAAGAAAGCAACAAATTTTCCCGTGAACAATCTGGCGACCACAGTGGGAGCCACCGATCTCGCTGACGAGATTGTTGCGTCGCAGCCGCGGATCTCAATCCCAGTCGTGGAGGAGGTCGAATACGAGTTCGATCAGCAAAAGTTCGAGGCGTACTTGTCGTCCTCGTCCGGATCAACCTCCCCCCGCAAGTCCAAGAAGTTCTCCTCCAGGAGAAAGACTCGTTGGTACGAAGATGTTGAAAACACCAACGAAGATCTCGCCCCGCTGGATGCCGAAGCTGCATTGGGTGAGATTTTTCCAACTTCCAACCAGGTCAGATCTGCTCTGGCCAAATCTTCCGTCGCCGAGGGCGTAGTGACTCTCTCAAAGAGAGCCCGCCAAAGGCAACGTCAACGCCTCGCGAAACAATTCGCAAAGGCAATGGAGTCTGTTGACGGAGTCCGCTACAAGGCGGAGCTGAAAAACAGAAGAGGCAAACAGCCTCAACAACAGATGAACGGCGGCTCTTCCAAGCCACTAACAACGGAATGGGTCCGTGTCAAACGGAACCGTTTAACGCTGGAGGAGCGCATTCGCAAGCGTCGCGCACTATCAGCGCAGGCACGGGCTCAAGCTGAAGAAGCCCGTAGAAAGC
The DNA here is from genome assembly GCA_022839385.1 of Asparagus kiusianus. NCBI lineage: Eukaryota > Viridiplantae > Streptophyta > Magnoliopsida > Asparagales > Asparagaceae > Asparagus > Asparagus kiusianus. The sequence continues at coordinate 31,061 of BQKN01064444.1, read as the reverse complement.
TTCAGAAGGAGGTGACAAAGAAACCGCCACCAACCCGCAAAGTGTGGAGGCCGAAATCCGAAGTGGCGTTTCAGGCCAAAGAGTAACCTTTGCAACCTTCGAAGCAGATTCAACCTCCGGCGAACCAAACGAAGTCGCCAACAATTCCCATGGCTATTCCGGGAAGTCACACAGAATCATCCCAGAGAAAGAAGTTAATTTTGGAGCGCCTCGACCCATTCCCCAATGGACGATACAAAACTCCAATTCAAGAGCGTTTGGGCCCGATGAAGAAACCCCGAACGACTCAACATGCTGGGGGTTGCTATCATTTTCAGCATGATAAGGAGTTCAAGGCTGCTGCGCACGCCGACTTGCACATCGAAGTTCAGGAGTACGCTGAGAACTCACACCCACAAAGGCATGTTTCGAGGCGCATAACTCTCGAAAGCCCGAGGAAGGCGATTCGCCCCCAGAAGGAAACGTTGTCATCCGATGACGATGACGTTATACCTGGGGAATCGTGCCAACACGCGATAGGTTGCTCCAACTTTCATACGGACGAGCTGTACTATCGTGCTGGGGGTATGAGCAGAGCCAGAAAGAGAAGTCCTCATAGGCTCAAAACTCAATGCCCCTGTGCCAAGCTCATTCGGGTGGTACTGTCTGAATGCAACTGCATCAAAGCAGTCCCCGAGAGAGTCTCGGTGTTCGAAAGGCTCAGCACTGAAACGTTAAAGCCAAGGCCTAAGCATTTCCGACGAAGGAGAGCGGTGGTTGAAGACGGAGAATTTCCAAGAGTCACCGCTAACATGACCAACAAGGGGACATTGGCACGGGATGATCTCGAGTCGATTCTGAGAGCATCCCGGCGTCTAACCCGTTTGCAGTCTGGAGCCATCTCACGAAGAACTTATGGGAGGGTTCGGATAAGACCACCTTTAGAAGATGAGAAATCGGATGCCTGCTCTGCGGTTGCGTCTGACAACACCGTATCCAGCGAAGGAGAACCCCGCGAGTCATTCATGATAAGCGCGGAACAAGTGGCCAAGATGCTCGAAGAAGCCATGGCCAAACAACAGGAGAGCTTCAGGCTCGAGATGCAGATGGCCATGCAGACTATGAAAGAGATGCATGAGCAACAAATCCAGGCATTGAGGAACCAACAAGGTGAATCATGTCGTCGTAACCAGAACAATCTGGAAGATGAGGACACAGGTGCAAATAAAACTCATAATGCCAATGACCCTCCCATCAACGCAAGGGGTGGTAATGAGGATGCCAACGAAGATACAAGTGAAAACTTGAAGATCAAAAGCCTCGAGAGCAAAATCAATACCTTGATGTCCGCTCAAGAGGTGAAGAAAACGGGCATTCCTTGTCCATACCCAAGGGAGTGGGAGTCAATCCCCTATCCGGCGAAGTTTAGTCTAATCAACTTCACGCCGTTCGATAGGAAAGGTTCCCCCACTCAGCATTTGATTTATTTCAAATCGCACCTGGGTGTTATCTCCGGCAATGAGCCTCTGATGGTGCGGTCATTCGTTGGCACTCTTCGTGGAGCCGCCTTCGATTGGTATCGCCGCCTCAAGCCAGGAAGCGTGAATAGCTGGGACGACATGGAGACAAAATTCCTCGCTAACTTCTTCGACGACGACACCGAGATATCCATCGGGTCATTGCTCGACGAGAAACAGAAAGACGGGGAATTAGTGGACACCTTCGTCAAGAGATTCCGGAACAAAGCAATAAACTGTCGGGACCCGATCACTGAGGAGTTCATTCTCCAGACTTGCCACAACAACCTCGCATTGGACGTGTTGGAAGCAATGGGAACAGCACCGTCCAGCACTTGGAAAGACTTGAAGGTCCGAGGGGAACAAGTCGAACGCTTCCTCCGAAGGAAGAAGGCCGAGAGGAGTCAATCGACGACAAATCCTCCGAACTCGAACTTCACCTCCCGTGGTAAAGGAAAGACACCCGCAACGACTGTCGATGCTAATCAAACATCGCAACAGCAGTTCCGAAGGCAGCAAAAGACTTCGGATCAGAGGCCTCAAAAAGAGTACTCCTTCAAGGACGAAGATGTTCCAGCCATCTTCAAATCCCTCCTTGACAATAACAAGATCAAGCTCCCACCGATCACGAATCAGGAGGAAGCTGACGATATTGCGGATCCGAAGTACTGCGCATACCACAGGAGGATCCTTCACCCAACCAAGGCGTGCTTTACACTCAAGAATAGCATCTAGACCTTGGTTGAAGCCGGTGTCATAACGCTAGAGTGAGCCAGTTGAAAACGGCATAACTCCGACCGGTATATGAGTATAAACTGCTTCCTGAAACTCCGACCAGTATAAGAGTATAAACTGCTTCCTGACACTCCGAAGAGTATACGAGTATAAACTGCTTCTCAATCCTCCGACCGGTATAAGAGGTTAAACTGCTCCCTGATACTCCAATAGGTATATGAGTCTAAACTATTTCCTTTCTTTCACAGGAAGTTCCTGGAGAGTGCCTTACGTGGTATTCTTAAGGATAACCTGATCGTGCAACTGATGCAATGATACACCCAGTTTTGTAAAGAAAGCTGGGGGTGGATGAATTCATGTAAAGGGAAGTTCCCGAAAAAATGTTATATTTAATTTTCTTAGGGATAACCCGATCATTACAAATAAGGTGATAAACGCTAAACTCTTAATTTCCGAACACGATTGGTGTTTGACGACTCATAGTCTCCCACCATAGAATCCCCCACCGATCAAATTGACGGCGGGACCACCGAAATTCTTTCCTATTTAATCCATTCAAGCTTCTGCTATATTCGTGCACTCAACACTTTCATTGTTAGAGTCCGAATGTAATACTTGGAGTTTTGATATCAATCCTTGACGATTTGTCAAACCCCTTCGTGTTAAGTCCTTATAACTTAACACCGGGAATTTCTTCCGAGTGATCAAACCTTCCTATAGTTAGGGTCATCTCAAGCTCCCACTTGGTCAAACCTTCCTACAGTTAGGACCACGTTCAAAATCCCCTCTCGATTCCTTCAATGAACGAGAGGCCCACAAATCGAGCGATCAAACCTTCCTACAGTTAGGGTCATCTCAAACTCCCGCTTGGTCAAACCTTCCTACAGTTAGGACCAAAACCACAATTCACTCTCGATAAACGAGGAATTCATCTTTTGTTCGGTAATTAAACCTTCCGACAGTTAGGGTTATCCGAATCTTTTCGATTCTCGGAGTGGAGATCCTACTCTTAGTTTCACCTTTCCGGATTCTGGGGGTGGAGATCCCACCTCAAGTCTCCTTTCTTTGTTTAGGGAATAGAATATAAAATTCTTCCTTCCCACACCAATCATTGTCCAAGAATTTTGGATTCATTCTAGGAAGTTTATCCCGAATCCTAAGCAGGGATAAGTCTGCGCCTAACACGCGCTGCCGGTTTAGTCTTTCTCCGCAGAAGAAGACACCAGAGTTCGATTCTGGGGTATTTTATCCTGAAACCTAAGAAAGGATAAGTCTGCGCCTAACACGCGCCGCCGGTTAGTTCTTAACCGTTAAAAAAAACACCCGTCCACATATTCAACATTGTGGCAGGTTGTTATTAATAACACCGAAATCCATGCCTTACACGCATGGGGAATTTCATCCTGAATCCTAAGAAAGGATATGCCGACGCCTAACACGCGTCGCCGGTTTAGTCTTTCGCCGATTGAAAAAGACACCAGGGTCTAAACCTGGGGAATTTTATCCCGAAGCCTAAGTAGGGATAAGCCAACATCTAACACACGTTGCTGGGTAGCCTATTCCCACAACAATGGCGAAGTCTACATATTCGAAGTTGTAGCACAAAGTCTAAGGGAGTTCATTCCTTTAGCACAACGTCACATGCGGAACGGACTAAAACAATCTGCATGCTAGCCCGACTCAAACGGTAGTCGGTAAAGGCTAATCAAATCCGTTGAAGGCTGGGGGTTAGCCAAAAACCCTAAAGTTAACGCCTAACACGCGTCGCCGGGTAACCTATTCCCGTGACAAATGGTAAAGTCTATGTATTCAACATCATAGCATAAAGTCTAAGGGAGTTCATTCCTTTAGCACAACGTCACATGCGGAGCGGATTAAAACAATCCGCATGTAAGCCCGATTCAAACGGTAATCGGTAAGAGCATGTCAAATCCGTTGAAGGCTGAGGATTTGCCAAAAATCCTAAGTCAACGTCTCATACACGTTGCTGTTTAGTCTTTTCACAGGAGAAAGACGAAGTCTACTTATTCAATATCGTAGCACTAAAAGGGATAACTCTTTTAGCTCAACGTCACATGCAGAACGGACTTAAACAATCCGCATGCTAGCCCGACTCAAACGGTAGTCGGTAAAGGCACATCAAACCCGTTGATGGCTGAGAATTTGCCAAAAATTCTATAAATACGAGTCATTGACGCATCAATTTTACGAATTGGTCTCGTGACTCAAGTATTCGCCACGCTCCAACTCCTTAAGAGCTTAAACTGTGTATACTCCAGAAGACGTACGAGTATAAACTGTGTCAGACGTCGAACAATATGTCGCAATGAAGCCTGGACGCCGGACAATGCGTCGCAATGAAGCTCAAACGCCGGACAACGCGTCGCAATGAAGCTCAAACGCCGGACAACGCGTTGTAAATAAAGATTCAACACAGTCAATCGATGATCAGTTCTATGTTGAAGCAACCAACTCGAGCTAAAAAGTCAAGAAATCAAGAATCGACTTCAAGTTCAGAATTCCGACAAACGGTCAGACAATAAATGCAGCACCGGAATCCTTACAGACGTTCGACAAAGCACCGAATAGCCTGAAGGAATTAAAGGAATACAGAACAGAAGCCATTCCAATGTCCCGTTACGCCGAGTGAAGGTTGGGACAATCACATCCAAAGTATTCCAGACTCTTCTATAAAAGAACGAGGCTGAAATACTTTGGAGGGGGTATCTGTAGGCGTATAAAATTGCCTATAGGTCCCTTAGCACTGCTCGATAACGCCGATTCAACAAACGGACCATCGGGCGACGTATCCAAACAAAACTGTTAGCCCACAACGCCGAAGCCAAGCGATATGCGACGTAGCGGACTAACGAGGCTAACGAACTACACGCAAACAACGGAATGCATCCATTCGCATGCGGAATCAAGCTAACGGTTCGAGGAGTCAACGAGTTATTCAAACAAGAACGGACTCGGATGAATCGCGATCGAATCAAGATCAGCTTCGGACTCGAACTCAGAAGTGGATTTACTGCCAAATCGGGAATCAGTTCAACGAATTGAATCCGAACAAGTCAACCACACAACCGAATCAAAGTCCGGATCAACAAAGCACAGAATCGGACAAAACAACCGAACGACAGACACCCGGGGGGACTCGGCCAAGGCCGAGCCCCCCATGGATGGCTCGGCTAAGGCCGAGCCACCCATGGGTGGCTAGGCTCAGAACTGTGCACGGGCACAGTTCTGAGTGCCTATAAATAGGCCTTCAAGTTGTTCATTTGAGAGGTTGGATTTTGGAGGAGGCAAAGCCCTGCTGGATTGGAGATTCAGAACATAAAAAGATTTGAACTTTAGGACTTCGGGGGCTCCCTCATTCAGATCTGGTGCTCGGCGATCTTCAACACCAAATAAGGCAGGTGTTCGAGAGGACCGGATCTCAGATCTACGCGTACATACTCCGGATCAAAGCTTGGTTCTTTGATCCCGAGATTCAAGCGATTGTTTCCTTGGTGAAACAATCCCTCCGGCTATTATCTCCCTTGGTGGAATAATACCCGTTATACTGCGTAGATCCGACCGGATCTAGATCTCGCGGTGGTCCACGGATAAACCCCGGCGCAGGCAAACAACCCACGCAAGCGAGTGACCGCAAAACAGGAGCTCGCGATTTGTTCGACAAACAAGGAAACAAAGTTGTAATTTTCATTTCTTTTTATTTGATTTTCGTTGTAACCGGATCTTATAAAAAGACCGGATCTTTGTAATCGATAAACAATTACCAAGAGTGTACAATGGAATCAGTAATGAAGAAACAACAAATTTTCCCGCGAACAACCGTAAATACATAACTCCGCTCTATCTGGCCTATTTTGAGGATGAGCTCTGGTTGGTGCTCCACCCCTTCCTCCAAGAGGTATGTTGTGCCCTAGGGGTGTCGTCGTCATAATTCACCCCTAATGCTATTGCAATACTTGTGGACTTCTTGGTTATCTGCCACCAAGTCCAGGTGGAGCCTAGTATGCATCTACTGGGCAATCTCGTTAGCATCAAAATGATGAGGAAAGATGCTCATTATTTCCTCCAGAATATAGGTGGCACTAAATTGGTGTCGGATGCTCTAGAATCCAACAGGGATTGAAAGGAACGGTTTGTATGGGTCTTTGGTACCAACCTTATCATGTCTTACCCCACATGGCTGGAGATTGAGAAAGACGTGCTGAGGCCATGTATACTCTCAACCGAGGAGGGGCAAGAGCTAGAGAAGATCCACTCTTATGGCAGATCGAGGGAGATGAACAATCTCTTTGAGCCATCCTCACTAAAGGTGGCTAGCATATCTAGGGTTCCCCCCATAAAGTCTGACAAGGCACGAGCGACTTTCCTCACCCTCCATCTGAAAAAGAACCTTCTAAAGAATCTAGAGGGGGAGGACTCTCCTTCAGGGAACCCTACTCTAGCTATGAAACCCTAAAAGCGGCTACGGGGTGAGTTGGTCCTCGAAGAGCTAAACAACTTGCAGTTGAGGACGACGGAGATTGCCGTGAAATTGGCCGAGCCTAGTGCCTCCTCCCAAGTGGAGAAGTTGGATAAGAAGAGGAGGATGTTGAGCAAGAGCTAAGGGCCTAGTGCACTGGTTGAGCGGGCTTAAGTCTAATTGGCGATGAAGGTGGAGACTCCCACGGTGAGTCTTAAAGAGGGTCTGCAACCAACCGCCCTACCTCCTTATTCGTCAGAGGTCATTGTCTTTGATGCGGCTTCTCCTCTAAAACAATCAGGTGGTGATCAAGACTTTGAACAAAGGGGCGATGATAAGGGCACTAAGTAGTAGGTGTCCCAAGCTCGAGTTAGTGAGCCGGAAATCCTGAGTTCTTTGCCCGAGTCTGCCCATAGGCCAGGTAAAGAGCCTGTCAGGATGTCTAGAGCAGTAGGAGAGGAGGCGGCCCTATTTCAGTTAACATGGGAACTACCCAAGGCTGACACCACTCTGGTGGCGGAGGGGAGATTTACCTAGCCATTCTGCTATCGTGTTTTAGAGGTAGAGGACTAAGTGTGGGGCAAGCTTCAGACCAAGTTGATTGGTGAGCTGGGAGTTCCTTTTGATCATCGAGAGGAGCTTTCAGAGGATGACTAATTTATCCCTGTTAGACCTCTGATAGAGGGAGCTTGGTCCTCATATCGGGGTTGGCTCAAATTTAGGCCTTGGAGCAATTTTCACTCCCAAAGGATGGGGAAATCTTGCGAGAGGCGCCAAGAACCAGCCTACATTTGGTCCTCAGGGGCTACCTCCTGCGGGGCACTCTCATCGAGCAAGAACTATTCTCTCAGCTCTCTATAACACAGAGGCTCCTTGTCGACTTTGAGGAGGCCATGGCAGTCAAGAGGGCGGTCAGGAAGACTATCAAGAGGAAAGTCGCCGCTTTAGAGGTTGAGCATATGACTTTGAGTCAGAAAGAGGGCAAGCTGCGACGGGAGCTAGAGACGAGGGATGACATGATCAAAGGGCTCCAGGGGAATTACTCTAAGCAATCTGGCCAAGTCAAATACTAGCACGAGATCATCGACTGGGATGGCCAAGTCAAATACTTGGCGGAGGAGGTTAAGGTCAAGAAGCGCACCCTACTCGATGAGCAAGAAAGCGCTCGGTTAGACCGTTAGAAACCCAAAACCTAGGGTAGGATCTTGAGGAGGAGAGGGCGGCTCGTCAGTCAACTCAAGTGACCATTCAGGCCTTGGAGGCTCGACTTGCCTTCTTGGACTCTGAGACTCATAGGTCGTAGATTAGAGGAGTACTACCAGGAGCCCAGTAGGATATCTAAAAATCACTACAAATAGTTGATCCCTATCAAACACCGATGATAGAAATTATAATTTGATGGCTTCCAGAAGACTATAATTTAAAGACTTTCACGTAGATCGATGAATGTTACAATCTGATGACCTTCACAATAACTGATGAAAGCTATAATTCAATAGCTTTCACAATCAACATCAGAAGTTACAATCTGACGACTCTCATACATCAAGGAGCCAAGGCGAAGATTATAAGATAATGTTCTTTGCAACGCTCTAGCAAAGAGACAACAAATTAGAACACATAGGTCCTCCCTGCTTTCCAAGACCAAAACATAGAGGTCGTCTTGACGTTCCAAAATCAGAATGCAAGGGTCAGACCCGCATCTCAAGCTCCAAACTATGACGTCCCTGGGTTCACATAATACTACAGTCTAAGGTAAAACTAGAGATGTCAAACCTGCTATGCACCCAAACTGTACATAAACACGTTTCACCAATCACAGTAATATCCTCTAGTGGAACCAAATAGAAGTGCATGTACAAAACAGGTAAAATAAAGGGAATAACTATAGTAGACATGATATAGAAGAGATATCTCATAAATAAAAAGAATCATATCTCAACTATAATACATATGATATCAGAATAATAAAAATGTCTCAACATGAATCAACTAAAAATCATACTAAGACACATTTCCTTTACAATATGAAAATAGAACTCTAATGTCTGGATAAAACTTAAAACTATAGTGGTGTCTCTACAAGTAAAAATACGCGACGACGACTATGCTATAACTCTGTCACCATGCGGCTCTCTGAAACACTGAACTACCTGAAAAGTAATTTAAAAGAAAAAACAACAACAACAAGAGCATCAGGCCCGTGCATGTGTGCATGATATCACTTCTATATTCACATATATACATTGAATTAATCTCAAATCAATTCTTAGTATACTCAAACATTAATAAATATCATTTATAATAATGTAACATATTTATTATTATTTATTATAAAATATTCAAATTTTTGAGGTTTTACATTCTTCCCCCCTTAAAAGAATTTCGTCCCAAAAATTCTGCAAATGTATCTTAGAGATTAATAACACATTACCATAAATCTTCAGATATAAAATATTTTAATATCAATACTTAGTAATCTAGAATACTAATATTTCCACTTAACTCCTAACTAAATGGAACTAGTACGTCGGGCGAAAAATCCATACAAGGAACCCCCCATATATATAACGTCTGTTCCGAATGATTAGAAGTTAAGTGTTAACACCCCCATTTTAGCTTAAAATATAAATATGACCATCTGGGTAATCATAAACACCAATCAAAATCAATCAACTTACCTGTAAAAACAGGTGAAGGTAGTCGGGATGCATAACATCTTCGCGCTCCCAAGAATCTTCCTCAATATCTATACTTAACTATCTAGAATGCAAATACTCTAACTTAACCCCTAACTAAGTAGAACAAGTATGTCCGACGAAAAATCCAAATAAGGAACCCCCCATATATATACCATATGTTCTAAATAATTAGGAGCTAAGTGCTAATACCACAATTCTAGTCTTAAGTATAGATATGAGCATATATATAATCATAAACATAAACAAATCATATCCAAACAATTTACTTTCTAAGATAGGTGCAAGTAAATAGGTGCAAATCGTCCCGATGCATATCCTCATCACGCCCAAAGAAACTTCCTCAGCTCCTTTCCGATTTCATTGAACTTTAACTAAAGATATCACTTTGTTTCTAAGTCTCTTGTCCTCCTTGGCAAGAATACACACAGGAATTGTAATAATAGTCATATCATCAAGAATCTCGACCTCTGATGTGTCTAACACTCGCTACTGCTTCTCGTCATGTAGATGCTTCTTAAGTATCGAAACATGAAAGTCATCGTGTATACTCCACATCAATGCTGGAAGATCTAGCCGATATGAAATGGCTCCAAAGCACTCCATTCTCCTGAATAGACCAATATACCTCAGGGAAAAAAGCTTCCCCCATCTAGCAAATCACTGAACTCGCTTCATTGGCAATTTTTTTAACAATACATAGTCCTTAACCTGGAACTCCAATGGTCGTCGTTTCTGATCTGCATAACTCTTTTGACGAATCTACGCTGCAAAATACGCTCCCGAATTATTGTTACTTTTTTTATAGTCTATCTCACTATTTTCGGTTTAAGCAATAGGTTGTCCTCTTGTTCTGCCCAGTAACTAGGTGATCTACAAGGTCTCCCGTACAATGCCTCATACGGTGCCATACCAATTGTCACTTGGTAACTATTATTATAAGCGAATTCAATCAATAGGATGTGGTCCTCCCAACTACCCCGGAAAATCTACAACACAAGCCCGCAACATATCCTCTAACCCTTGGTTAACTCTCTCCATTTGTCCATCTATCTGCGGGTGAAAAACACAAGAATACGACAACTGGCTACCAGAAGAATTCTGGAAGCTTCTCCAAAAGTACAAAGTGAAAACTGAGCCTCGACCTGATACAATCGTCTTTGAAACTCCATGTTATCTTAATTTCTCCCAGATGAATATCCTCACATAAATCTCTATCGCATAAGTCATCTTTCTGGTATGAAATGTGTTAACTTCGTCAACCGATCCACTATTACCTAAATTGAATCATTCCCCTTCTTCGATCTTGGTAATCCTACAATAAAGTCCATATAAATATCTGCCCATTTTCACTCCGGAATGGGTGAAGGCTGTAGGGTTCTTACTAGTCTTTGATGTTCTTCCTTCACTTGCTCGCAGGTAAAGCACTTAGCCACATATTCTGCAATCTCTTTACGTGTGACGCTCTACCAAAAGTGTCTCTTCAGGTCATTGTACATATTTGTTGTGCTTAGATGCACTGTGTGCCTAGAACGATGCACCTCATCAAGCAACTTCTTCTTTAGCTCTACACTAGTTGGCATAACTAATCGACCCTTCATTCGAAGGCCTCCATTTACTACAACGGTCCAATTAGATTTTGGTTCTTTGAAAATCTCCCCTTTTCGGGTTTGAATCCAAGAGCCCTCTAGCTAAGCTCTGACTGCTCTATCACTCCAAGATGGCTGCATTGATATAGCCCCCAAAAGTATAATGTTTCCACCAATCTCTAGCCTATAGTCGAATTGTCTAAGGTTGTGAAGATCCCAATACAACAAGCACCTCAAAGCTACAATCCTGTGATGATGTTTTCTATTCAACGCGTCTGCTACAACATCTATCTTCCTTAGAAGATACTAAATCGCAAATTCATAACCCTTAATAAACTCAAACCATCATTGATGTCTTTGATTTAGTTCCTTCTGAGAAAAAGACATTTCAAACTTTGATGGTCCGTAAATAGCTTGAACTGCACTCCGTATAAATAATATCTCCACGTCTTCAGTGCGAAGACCACTGCTGCTAGTTCCAAGTTCGGCGTGGGATAGTCCTGCTCATGCGTCCTTAACTATCACAAAATATATTCTATTACTCTTCGGGTCTGTAGCAAAATACCCTTAGACCTAACAATAGTGCATTCGTGTAGACGACAAAGGTCTTATTACTGCTCGGAATAACCAATACTGGCGTTATAGTCAACTTAGTCTTCAAAGTCTCAAAAGCCTCCTGGCACTCAATGCCCCAAATAAACTGTACACCCTTCTTCGTAAGGCATGTAAGCGACGTTGTAATCTTCGAGAAGTCCTGAATGAACTTCCTATAATAGCCTGCTAATCCTAAGAAACTACGAATCTCTGTAACCGTCTTCGGCGATTCCCAATCTAGTACAGCCTCCACCTTAGCTGTGTCTACTGTAATACCCTCCTAACTAATAAACATGGCCCAAAAATCTGACTTCAGAAAGCCAAAACTTACACTTACTAAACTTTGCGTACAACTGATGCTCTTGTAATGTCTGTAATGCCAAACGAAGATGTTGCTTGTCCTCTTCCTTCGATCTTGAATATATAAGGATGTCGTTAATAAAAGTGATCACGAACTAGTCCAAGTATGGACAGAAAACCCAGTTCATAAAATCCATGAATACTACGGGTGCATTGTCAGCCCCAATGGAATGACGAGGAACTCAAAAGACCCATATCGAGTCAGAAAGACAGTCTTGGAAATATCCATCTCCAGAACCTGTAACTAATGATAGCTAGAACGAAGATCAATTTTAGAGAATTGTTGTGCTCCCTACAGCTGGTCAAACAAGTTATCAATCCTCGACAATGAGTACCTGTTCCGGATAGTTACCTTGTTAAACTCACGAAAATTTATACATAGGCGCATAGTATCGTCCTTCTTCTTCACAAAAAGGATCAGTACTCCCCACAGAGAATAACCGTGACGAATAAATCCTTTAGACAAAAGCTCATCTAACTGAGTCTGTAGCTCCCTCATCTCAGCAGGTGCTATGCGATAGGGTGCTCGGGATATAGGTGTTGTGCCTGGCTACAACTCGATGCAGAACTCAACCTCTCTCACAGGAGGTAACCCAGGTACGTCCTAAAAGACATCGTAATAATCTAAGACAACTCTAGTCTCGCACAAATCAGCACCCTAATCCCTCAACATCATATCCTTGATGTATGCTAGAAATGACTTCGCAAACTGGTTGCCCTGTGAGGTCGCTACTATCAACTTAAACCCATTGGATGCTCGCAAGCTGACTGTTTTAGCAAAACAGTCCATACTAACATAAAATATGATAGGATAATAGCCAATCCATATCAAGAATGACGTCGAACACCAACATTCGCAAAACAATTAGATCTATGATAAACTCGGACTCATCTAGACTGATGACACATCTCTTATGGACACTCCCTAATAGGGATACCTCTCTTAAAGGAGTAGAAACGAATAACAGTACATCTAAATAATGTACAACTAGCTGTAACCTATCCATGAATGTATAAGAGATAAAGAATGAGAAGCTCCTGAATCAAACAAGATCCGAGTTAGAAATGAATAATCACTAAGAAAGCTCTGCTCGCACCATGATCACGTAGTACGATTGCACAAACTCTGTCTGTAGCTGGTGACTGCTATGCTACTGGTAGTGGAATCTATAGGACTATCTATCCCTTAGGAATCTCTTGGATAGCGTGCATCTGGCATACTGACCCCTTGGTCCTCGGAATGATAGCTGGTGCCTCGATTCTCTACTTCTACAATTGGTGTTACTAAGTCGATCAGATACTGTGGAGCCTACTACAGTTTGAGCTCCACTTGCCCAGCTCTCAGAGTACAAGCTTTACCTCAACCACATCCTCGTTCCAATATTTATAATATCAAGAGAAGAGCTTATTTGACATAGTACGTGTGATCCCAATCATAAATAACATAACATATACCAATAGGAAAAATCGTATCACTTATCATTCATGCAATTACTTTCCAATCAAAGTAAGGTAGTTGTCACAAATTTTTTTTTGTAATTTTTGAATATACGTATATAACGTCCTCACTCATTCTATGAATTCCTAGCAGACTCTATACATGATTCCTAGCAAACTCTATCCTAGATCCACGACTTGACACAGGAACGATACTAGGATGCTGGAACTAGAGATTTGATACTAACTGTGACGCCCCTGGGTTCACACAAGGCTACAGTCCAAGGTGAAACCAGAGATGTCAAACCTGTTATACACCACACACTATGCATAAACACTATTTACCAATCACAGCAATATCTTCTAGTGGAACCAAATAGAAGTGCAGGTACAAAACAAGTAAAATAAAGGGAACAAATATAATAGACATGATATAGAAGAGATATCTCATAAATAAAAAGAATTATGTCTCAACTATAATACATCTGATATCTGAATAATAAAAATGTCTCAACATGAATCAACTAAAAATCGTATCAAGGCACATTGCCTTTACAATATGAAAATAAAACTCTAATGTCCAGATAAAACTTAAAACTACAGTAGAGTCTCTACAAATAAAAAATAGGCGACGACGACTATGTCAGAACTCCGTCACCCTACGGCTCTCTGAAATACCGAACTACCTGAAAAGTAATTTAAAAGAAAAAGAACAACAATAAGAGCATCAGAGTGCTACATCAAAATTACCTCCATCTGTCCCCAGGAGAAGGGCTGCTAGATGGAGTAAAGACTCTATCTATTAAACATAGTCTACCTAGATTCATTTTCCCTGTATCTAAGTGGGATTAACATTTAGGAACCTACAACATGAGACGTAGTACGTCGAGCAAAATAATCCAAACAAGAAAATTCTCATGTGTATACCATAAGTCTCAAATTGTAGATATCTAAATATTAATACCAAACTAAGAAAAGACAATCTAATGAAACTAATAATTGGAAATCTACAACACGAGACTGGTACATCGAGCGAAATAATTCAAACAAGGAAACCCTCATATATATTCCATATGTCTCAAGTTATGAATCTCTAATCATTGATCCCAACAAAGAAGTAAAGAAAGCAGTAAAAGGATTAAGACATTAACACATCGTATTTATAATATTTCCACTAACACTAGGGAGATAAAATAAAATACCAACACATAATTTTGTATACTTTCAAAAGTAACGTATCTCAGTCATATAGTTCAGTGATAAGTCATATTCATAACTGACATCTGCCACACTTAGGCTATCAAGTAATTGTTTTAGTGCAACGGACTATCCTGTAGGTATCCTGAACTATATACACGGCTCATCAGTCTCATCACGATCTCAGTGCGTAACATGAGTGTGGGATGCACTATCAAATAGGCATCCTAGAAATACGGCTCACGAGCCTTATTGCACCCTAGTGCCAGACAGACGACTAGATCAAGCCTCCTAATATCCGACTCAATGGCCTATACTTATGGAATATCGACGCACTACCTCATGTATTACTGAATTAAGCTCATCAACGATATCCACCTCATATATAAATTGTGTATATCTAGTATGTCGATGCACTATCCTATATAGTACTGAGTTGTGTTCATCAACGACATCCAACATGTGTATGCACGATATCTAATTCGAATATGATAAAATCAAAACTCATCATAATCCCCTTGGGATTCTCAAATGCGTAACACAACATATTCATGACTATACATATAATATCAAGTGGCTCAAAACTCTACGTATGCATCTCAAAAAGGCGCAACACAGCTCCACAAAATGAACAGTAAAATAGACGGGACTTCTGTTAGTAAAACGAGTATATCTTTCTCTAGGAAAACTATTTTAGAAAAGGTTTTCTGTTTTGAAATCTAGATTCACACATCTTTCAATTAGCATAAGTTTGGTTTAGTTTGGAGTTTATTTGTTATCTCAAACCTCCAGTTAAACATTATACATATGCAGCCATTTTTCTGCAGGATATGATGTTAGTAAAAAGAATATATCTTTCTCTATATAAACTCTTTTTATGAATGATTTCCTATTTTAAAAACTAGATACATATAACTTTCATTTGGAACTAGTTTGGTGAAATTTGGATTTTATTTTCTATCTCAAAATCTCAGTTAAAAATTATATAAGTGCTTCTATTTTCTGTAGAAAATGTATATTTAGTACATCTCTTAAATTTCTCATATATAAACAAAATTATGAATAACCCTAATGATAATGATCATGAAAATATTGTAAACAACAAGGATTTAACATGAAACTAGTAAGAGATTAACATCTAACATAAAAAATCATGTTTTTAACAACTCACGTTAAGATCTAATATATAATTAACAATTAAAACTTATTAAATTCATTGTTTAACTAAGGGGATGGGATTGGATGCAGATAATCTTACCTTAATCTCATGTGCAAGGCTATGAAATAAACAGCAAGCAATCCACAAGTGCAAATAACTCGTTCTCCCTTGCCACACGTTGATGATCTCACCCGCGTGTCAGTGTTGTGCTTCACAAAGCTCTTAAAATTCATAAGAAAAAGATCTAGGGTTTTTAAAGGGAGAGGGTATCTTCTAGGGTTCATAGATGTGATAAATGAAAGGAATTTTTGTGAAAAATACAGGTATATATAGAGTACTCATTATACAGGGATGGACACGTTTCTTTCTCATTCACTAATTTGTTTATACTCAAAATACTTATTAGAGTACTCATACACCATATAATAATATTTATCTCAATAAATATCCACTTATTATAATTAATCACATAATAACTTAATTTATCAATCATTAACTTAAAATTTTCTAGGGTTTTACATTCACCCCCCTTAAAAGAATTTCGTCCTCAAAATTCTATAATCGTATCTTAAAGATTAATAACATGAGAAGAGCACTAAGAGGGGGTAATCCATACAAGGAAACCCTCCCGTACACATCTCGTGCCATTAATTCACAGATATGAAACGTAAACAAATATTTAAACTTAATAAGCTAGAATGTATGCACTCCCACTCAACCCCTAATTAGACGGAACTAGTACATCGGGCAAAAAATCCAAACGAGGAACCCCCATATATATATATCATATGTTCCGAATGAGTAGGTGCTAAGTGTTAGTGCCTCATTCTAGCGTTAATCTAAATGTGGCATGAAAACATAGTATAATTACAAATGCATAAAAGCATACTTAATATCAACATTTTATCTACTCAAACATTTGTGAGTAGTCGCGACTTATATCATTTTCGTGCTTTCAATAAACTTCTTCGGCTCTTTGTTGATCCCATTGAACTTTCACTAAAGAAATCACTTTGTTTCTAAGTCTTTTGTCTACTCTAACAGAAATACAAACCGGTATCTCTACGGTAGTCAAATTATCTTAAATCTCTATACTTAGTATATCAATTACACTCTACTGCTCTTCGTCATGCAAGTGCCTCTAAAGCCTCAAAACACGAGGTACATCGTGTATAATTAACATTGATGCTGAAATATCCAATCTAACTGAAGAAACTCCAACATGTTCAAAATTTCTAAACAGACTAGCATATCTTGGGGTAAGTTGTTTCGTGTTTACTGAATCACTGAACGCCATTCATCGACGATACTTTTAGTTCTATTAAATCTCCAACATAAAATTTTTAGAGGTTGTCATCTCTGATCTGTATTACTCTTTTGTCGACTATGAGTAGCAATAATATGTTCTCAAATAAATATTACATTCCTCCGTAGTGTGCTCTCACAACTTTTGGTACAATTAATAACTATTCTCCAACTTTGCCTGCTAATAAGCAATTTATAATGTCTCCCGTACAGCACCTCATACAGTGCCTTTTAAATAGGCATTGCATAATTGTTGTTATAATTAAATTCCATCAATGGGATTGTGGTCCTCTTAATTGCTCTGATAATCCATAACACATTCTCGGATTATATCCTCCAAAAGTGTGAAGTAAGCGTCAAGCCTAGGTATGATATAATCATCTTTGGAATTTCATAAAATCCTACTATTTCTTGGACAAATGTCTTTGCATACATCTCCACTGTATAAGTCGTTTCCATAGGTGAAAATTTCATCAATTTTGTTAACCGATCAACTATCATTCAAAAGATTCATTTTCTTCCTTTGATCTCAGCAACCCTACAATGAAATCCACAAAAACATCTGCCCACTTCTACTTTGGAATGGGTAAAGATTATAGGGTTCCAAATGGTCTCTGATGTACTGCCCTCACTTATTGCTAGATAAAACATTTAACTACAAATTCCAAAATCTCCTTACGCATGTTGCTCCGTTAACACGTCCTTTCAATTCTTTGTACATTTTTATGTGTCTTGATGTACTGTATACTTAGTACATTATGCCTCATCAAATAAATCCTCGTTGACCCTTAATTCGGAAATCCTCGTCGGTTATGCTGGTTCATTCTGCTTTAGTCTCTATAAAAGCTTCCTTCTTATGGATTATCAATCTAAGAATCTCCTAACTGGGCACTAATCTTTTCATATTACAAGATGACTTTATTAATAAAGCTCCTAAGAAAATGTTGTTTCTGCTAATTTACTGTCTAAAGCTAATCTAGCTGAGAGTGTAAAGTTCCTGATGCAATAAACATTAAACACTTCAAGACTGTATTTCACATAATCGCTTAATATTCAACGCGTCTGCTACAACAATCGTCTTTTCTTAAGGACACTAAATTTTAAACTCATAATCTTTAATAAACTCGACTCTTTGCCGTTGCCTCTGGTTAAATTTCTTCTGGGATGAAGGTACTTCCAAACTTTGATAATCCGTATATAGTTTCCTTTGCACTCCATACAAATGATGTCTTAACTTCTTTAATACGAAAACCACTACTGTGATCTCCAAACCATATATGGGATAATTCTGCTCATGAGTTCTCAACTGCTTAAAAATACAAATCTTTCCTCTCTAGGTCTGTGTCTAAGAACCTCTAGGATCCGATACATTTATATACGAGTAATCAAAGGAAAATTTTATCACTACTCGGAATAACCATCACTGGCGCTATAAAGAATTTAACCTTCAAATATTTTCTAGCACTCTAAGCTTCAAATAAAATGTATACCCTTCTTTGCATGGCGTGTAAGTTACGTCAAAATTTTTCAAAAAAACTTGAAGTATCTTTCTATAATTGTCCGCCAAACCTAATAGGTTTATAAATTCTGAAAGCCCTCCCGACTGATAACAATGGTCCAAAATTCCGATCTCAGGTAAATAGAATTTATACTTGCTAAACTTTAGCAAATTACTGGTGCTTCTGCAATGTCTGTAATGCCAATCTTCAAATGTTGATCATGCTCAGCCTCTGATCTCGAATAAATTAGAATATTATTAATAAATACTATCACGAACTGGCCCAAGTATGGACGGACAACCTAACTCATCAAATTTATAAATACTGTGGGTGCAATGGTCAACCCAAACAGTATAACAAGAAACTCGAAAGACTCATATTGAGTCAGGAAGACGGTTTTGGGGATGTCCATCTCCCTAATCCGCAATAGAATATAAATAAAACAAAGATTAATCTTCGAGAAACTGCGCTCTACTAGTCAACCAAATCATAAATCCTTTATAGAAGATCTCTAACTGGATCTAAAGTTCCTTCATCTCAACATGTGTTATACGATAAGGTGCTCGGGGTGTCGATGTTGTGCCTAGCTACAACTTAATGTAAAACTCGACCTCTCTTACTAGAGATAAACCTGGTATGTCCTACAAGACATCATGATACTCTGAGACCACTCACGTCTCAACTCAAATTTGCACCCTGATCCCGTCTCGTCACCTTCTCGACGTATGTCAGAAATGACTTTGTATTCTGGTTACCCTATGAGGTTGCTACAATCTAAATAAATCTATTGAATGCTCACAAGGTGGCTATCTTCACAAAACAGTCGATACTAACATGGTAGAAAAATAATCAATCCCTACCGAAAATGACATCAAGCATCGGATATGCACACAAAACAAATAAATCAACTATGAACTTAGATTCATCAAATCTGATAATGCATCTCCTACAAATATTCTTTAAGAGGGATGCCTCTTCCAAAGGAATGGAAATTGAAAAGAAATGTCTGATTGAAGACTATTCATGATAGTATAGATAGATGAAAGATTTGCAAAAATTCCCATTCCCAAAAGGTACAGGTTGGGAAGGTGTTTACCAAGAACGTACATTCCACTACGACTCTGCTCACATCATGATCACTTGGTATGTTTCAAAAACCTTGGTTGATCATTATTGTCAGCTGTGCTAAAGGCTCTGTAGTATATGAATCTATCTGACTCTGAGATGGCTCCTGAATGGCATGCATCTGATCCTCAATCCTTGAAGCTGATAGAGGTGACTCAGTCCTCTATTGCTGGCCTGACTCAGTCGTCTATTGCTAGCCGTGCCCGTAATTCTATTACTGCTGATTCTGGTCTCTATCGTACTCTTTTCCTACTGGTACTTTACGATAATCTCTCGCTCTATGTCTAATCTGGTGGCATTATGCACCATGCATTTTGCGATGTTTCCACGCGCGCTGTACCTCTTGTGATTTTTATATTTTGCTTTGCTGACCTCTCATTGATTCACCATGACACTCTGCGGCTCTATGATGGAATTTGTTATAGTTATAACAAAATCTTATAAATCTACGCTGCCTTGAAATTGTATGATCCAGTTGTTCCCTTGGACCGGTATTATTCTCCTCCTTCTGATTATCTAGCTGGGTCCTTTCGGTCCTGTGTATTTTCTCTTATTCCTACCCTTGTCTCGGGTTGGTCTTATCTTAGGACTTTCTTCTTGTTGTGTAGCTCCAATGGTATTTAGGGTTGGCGCAACTCCTGATGACGCCTTTGATATAAGTTCAACTGGTGCGGTCGGAGGAGGAACTACAAGTGATGATACTGCTAGTGACATACGGTTGTCCAATTGCTCTTCTAAGGCAACTATTCTAGTTGTAAATGATGCTAAGATGTCAATCAAATACTATGGAGCCTGCTGTGGCTCTAACTTTGAATCAACTTGTTCTGCTCGCCCTGACATCTATGGTTTCTAAAATAGAGCTTATAAGTCACAGTAAATGGGATCCTAGGTACAAAAAATAAAGCGTATACCAATAGAAAAATAGTATCACTTATCATTCACCACATGCTTTATAATTCAAAGCAAATAGTTCATAAAAAAATTTGGTAATTTTCGCGTATATATATAATACGTCCTCACTCATACTAGGAATTCCTAGTGGAGTCTATACATAATTCCTAGGAAACACTATCCTAGCTCAAAAATATGACACAGAGATGATCCTAAGAATACTGGAACTAGAGCTCTGATACCAACTGTGACTCCCTAGGGTTCACACAATGCTACAGTCCTAGGTAAAACCTGCATTGTCAAACCTACCAAGCACCAACACCATGCTACGACATGTTTCACCATCATAGTCACTATCTCTCAAGTAGAATCAACAAATAGGTGAAGGTACAAAATAGACAAATAATGGAAATAGTATAAGAAGAAATATACATAGAAGAAACATGAGAATAATCAATAAATGAGCTCAACTAAAATAGAATAAGAATATCCCTGAATTGTAATAATGTACCATGTCTCAAATTAAAGAGTCAAAGAAATCTCACTAAGGCACACTATCTCTACAAAATAAAACTAAAATCTCTATAGTCTGAATATGAACAATGACTATGGAGCTCTGTAAATAAGTACTAATAAAATAACTAAAGTGGATGCTAAGTTGCGACTTCTTCAACCTGCGACACTCCGTGCGTCGGACTCGCTGCCTGAAAGGGAGAAAAATCATGAGCGTCAAAGCACTAGTGAGATCATCTCCATTGACCTAAAGGGGAAGGGGTAGGAGTATAAGAAAATGGAGTCGGTACATATAAGTATAAAATCATTCATAAAATCCTAAACGGAGACTAGTATTTAGAGACCCACAACACGAGGATTAGTACGACGAGCGAAATAATCCAAATAAGGAAACCCTCATGTATATACCATGTCTCAAATTATGGATGTCTAAATACTAACTCTAATTCTATGAATGAAAATATTACATAAAGAAAAACTCTTCAAACCTCAACCAAAAGGAACTGTTTTCATAATCTCAGACTACTCTCAGGTTGCTAGCATACTCGATATGGAAATTATTATAAAACAATTGTCTAAATCTCAGACTACACTTAGGTAGCTAGAAAACTCACAAGGAAAAGTCAGCCTGCTCAAATATCATCATAAACTATATCATGTGCATCATGTACCAAAATGTGTACTCTACTCATGGGTAAACTACATAGAAACATACTACACAATGTACATATGTATGCCTCACCACATGCAATAGCGATACTCTTATAAGGTTCTTACTCAATTGCTCTACGAGAATAGATTTTATCTTTCTATTCCGACTATATGAAATAACAATACTCTTGTAAGGTTCGCATAATTACATGTGGGTTTAACTTTCTTACTCAATCATTCTACGGTAATAGGTTTTTACTCCCTATTTCAGATATGCTTCTAGATGATCGTACAACGGTGTATAATCCATCAGCCTAACCCAGAAAAACACCGATCACCTTTGAGTATTTGGTACCATTGAGGTCTCATTACAAGAAAAACAATTAAATAATCCTAGTCTGGTACAATCGAGATCTTATTATAGGCTAAACAACCACACTGAGTATCCATAACTGATAGATAATGCTTAATTATTCATCAATTCAACGTGTGTCAAGTATCCTGACAATGCATGTCAATACAACATAAACTACGTGTACGTGCATATATCTTGGTGTGTGTGTCAAAAAAATCTGGTGTTCACTAACATCTTAGGTGTTTAACAACTCATAATGATTGTTATGCAACATAACAAGATAGAGAAAATTCCTAAAAATCAAAAATCTAGGAAGAAAACATGCACTGGCCAATTATTAGACTGGCGGTCGACTACAATATAGCACTAGTTGACTGCATCGTGTTTCAGAGGCTGCCCAGACCTCTGCCTAGCACGCGGTCGACCCCCGCTTATGCCCGGTTGACCGGCACATGAATAGAAGCATGTTCTGTTCTGTGCAGGTTTTGAATCATTGTGTTCGTGTGTGTTTTTGTGAACAAAACTTGTTTAATTCACACTAAAATATAACATTATAAACATCAAATCAACTTCTCTAGGAAATATCAACATGTGAAACTGAGATAATTGCATAATAAGTCATAAATAAACCCTTAAACATGCACGGAACATCAATATGAAGATTAAATCATCTAAACTCAGTTAAACAACGTCATTAATCATTTTTAGATCTTAAAAACACTTCTAAAATTTTGTTCTTAATCTCTTTAACATGAAGAGACCTAGTCTTTATACATATAATACAAAAGATCTGCTTTTTATACACAAAATAATCAATTAGGCTCTATAAAACATATTAAAATCTCATTAAAAACTCTTTAAAATAGTGAGAGAGATTAACAGAGATGAAACTCGTCTGAGACTTGATGCAAAATGTGAAAAATGGAATTCACATGAAGATGACCAAGCCACAAATCGAAACCCACTTTAAAAGCTCTTATTTTCTCTCAAAAATCAAATTAGGGTTTTGTAAAATTGTTTCATGGTTGCTAGGGTTTCAAAAGTATGAACAAAAACTAAAAACCTCATGAAATATGATATATATAACAGAAAAATGAATATGGGTCGTAAATACCTGAAACCAAGTCAAAACAAGAAAATCAATGTTCATGTTTTACGGTCGACCGTGGCTGTCGACCGGACGGTGGTCTACTGCGGTGGTCGACCGGACTGGAAATTTCTAGTTTTCTCAGATTTTTAGTCTTTTGGTCATTATGCATGTTTCGACATATTTCTTTCTCATTCACTTACTTGTTTATACTCAAAATACTTGTTAGAGTACTCATACACCATATAATGATATTTATCTCAATAAATATCCACTTATTATAATTAATCACATAATAATTCAATTTATCAATCATTAACTCAAAATTTTCCAGTGTTTTACAATATGATACTCCCAGCTGTCTTGAAAATCGATAACACATGCCCGTAACATGTCCTCCAACACTTAGTTGACTCTTTCTATTTGGCCATCTGTTTGTGGGTGGAAAAACACTACTATATAATAACTGGCTGTCGAAAGAATTCTGGAAGCTCTTCCATAATGAGATGTGAAAACTGAGTCACGATTTGACACATTTGTCTCTGGGACTCCATGCAAACATACTATTTCTCGGATGAAAATCCTCACATAAGTCTCCACCATAAAATTCGTCTTCACTAGCAAGAAGTGTGCCGACTTCATCAATCAATCAACTATCACCCAAATAGAATCATTCCCACTTCAACTCAAGAATGGGTAAAGGCTGTAGGGTACCTGCGGATCTCTGATGTTCTACATGCACTTGCTAGCAGGTAAAGTACTTAGCTATATATTCCGCAATATCCCTACGCATGCCGCTCCACCAAAAATATCTCTTTAGGTCCTTATACATTTTGGTTGTGTTTAGATGCACTGTCTACCTGGTGTGATGTGCCACATTAAATAATTCCTTCTTCAACTGTGAAATATCTAGCTCCGCTAGTCGGCCTTTCATTCAAAGGCCCACATTTGATCGGATGGTCCAATCCGCCTTGGGCTCTTTGGAAATCACCCCATTTCGAATTTGTATCCAAGAGTCCTCCACCTAAGCACTAACCACTTTATTAGTCCATGATGGCTGCACGTCTAAAGATCCTAAAAATGCACGGCCCCTACCAATCTCTAGCATAAAGTCAAACTAAGGGTGAGGAGATCTTGATGCAATGAGCACCTTAAAGTTGCAAGCCCATGATGACGCTTCCTACGCAACGCGTTCGCTACAACGTTAGCCTTCCCCAAATGATACTGAAGTGCGAACTCGTAATCCTTAATGAATTCAACCCATCGTTGCTGCCTCAGGTTGATTTTCTTCTTAGAGAAGATATACTTCAGACTCTGATGGTTCATGAATAGCTTGAACTAAACTCCATAGAGATAATATCTCCACGTCTTAAGTACGAATACCACCGCTTCCAACTCCAAATTGTGCATGGGATAGTTCTGCTCATAGATCCTCAACTTCCATGAGATGTACCAACTACTCACTATGTCTACATCAATACGCCTCCTAGTCCCAACAAAGATGTATCCATGTAGACAACAACGGTCTTGTCACTGCTCGAGATGATCAAAAGTGGTGTCGTAGTCAACTTGGTCTTCAGAGTTTCAAAGGCCTTCTAGCACTCCAGTCCCCAAACAAACAAAACACCTTTCTTTGTGAGGCGTGTCAATAGGGTAGCAATCTTCAAAAAGTTCTGGATGAACTTCCTGTAATATCCGGCCAGACCTAATATGTTACGAATCTCTGTAACGGTCTTCGATAGTTCCAAATTAAGAACGGCCTCAACTTTAGCAGGATCAACTATAATGCCCTCCTTGTTAATGATGTGGCCTAAGAATCTGACTTCTGAAAGCCAAAACTTACACTTGCTGAACTTAGCATACAACTAGTGCTTCCACAATATGTGCAATGCTAGACGAAGATGCTGCTCGTGCTTAGCCTCTGATCTCGAATAAATGAGGATGTCGTTAATAAAAATGATCACAAACTAGTCCAAATACGGACAAATAACCCGGTTCATCAAATCCATGAATACTGTGGGAGCTTTAATCAGCTCAAATGGCATGACAAGGAACTTGAAAGACCCATATCGAGTCGGAAAGGTAGTTTTGGGAATATCCATCTCCCGAATCCGCAACTGATGATAGCCAGCACAAAGATCAATCTTCAAGAAACACTACGTTCCGTGTAACTTGTCAAATATGTTGTCAATCCTCAGTAGTGGATACCTATTCTGGATAGTGACCTTATTCAACTCTCAGTAATTGATACATAATCGAAGGATGTCATCCTTCTTCTTCACGAAAAGGACTGCTGATCCCCACGGAGAATGACTTTGATGAATAAAACCCTGAGATATAAGCTCATCTAACTGAGTTTGTAGCTCCCTCATCTCAGTAGGTGCCATACAATAAGGTGCACAGGAGATCGGTGTTATGCTTGGCTGCAACTCTATGCAGAACTCAACCTCTCTCATTGGAGGTAATCCGGGTATGTCCTAAAAGACATCCTGATACTCTGAGATGACTCTAGTCTTACTCAAATCTTCACCCTGATCTTAAAACAAACCTCTCTGACATCTGCTAGAAATGACTTCGCAAACTGGTTGCCATGTAAGGTCGCTACAACTAACTTAGTCTCATCGAACGCTCGCAAGCTGACTGTTTTTACAAAATAGTCGATACTGACGTGGTAGGATAATAATCAATCTATACCAAGAATCATGTTGAACTCAGATATATGCAAAACAATCAAATCAATAAAGAACTCAGACTTGTCTAAGCTAATAATGCATCTCCTACAGATACTCTCTAAGAGGAAAACCTCTTCCAAAAGAGTAGAAACTGATAGAGGAATATCTAAAAGTTGTGCTTCAAGATAAAGTCTAGTCATGAAAGCATAGGAGATGAAAGAATGTGAAGCTCCCGAATCAAAAAGAATACGAGCTGGGAAAGAGTTCACAAGGAATGTACCTTCCACTATGGCCCTGCTTGCACCATGATCACACGATACTACTGCATACACTTTGCCTGAAGCTACAGTCTACTGCCCTGAAGACTGTGGTATACAGGACTATCTATCCCTAAGTAATCCTCTGGATAGCTCACACCTGCCTCTCAATCCTCAGAACTGCTAGCGGCGCCTTAAGCCTCAGCTGTTTGCCCTGGCCTTGGCCCTGCACACGATTCTGTTGCTGCTAACCCTGATTCTTGCCCTGTTGGCCTCCTACTGGTGCACAGTGGCACTCTGCAGCTCTGTCAGATCTTATAGTAGTTATAACAAGCACCCTAGAATTTACATTGCTGTAGTTCTCTCTGATCATGCGTGGTCCCTTCTTATGGGGACCCTGCTGCTGTGAACTCTTTCTCTACTGCTGGGGTCCTCTAGATCCTAAAAATGGTATCTTTCCCTTTCCCTTGTCTCCGAACTACCCTACTTTAGAATTCCCTTCCTTGCCCTTCTGTAAAATAGCCGTGTCGGTCTCCTATGATATGGCAGTATCGGCAACCTCGCACACTGAATGAAATCGCCAAGACACTAAGTATCGATGTAAGCTCAGGTGAAGTCCCATCAAGAACATCTGAGCTTGACGTTCCTCGGTCTGCTACATGCTCGTAAACTTGAGTAAACCTATAAACTTTCTCTCATAAGCAGCCACAGCCATATCTCCCTGCTCCAACCGAGCTAACTCCAACTCCTTCCCGACTTTCATCATTGCTATACACACTGCTCGTCGAAGAAATAGATGAAGTCCTCCCAGGTGAGTGTCATACGCTTCTCTAGAGTGAAATGAAATAGGTACCACCCTCCTGTGCTGCCCTTAAGGCTAAATGCTGCTAGCCTTTACTTCTGTATTGTGTCCACATTAAGCATATCTAAAATATTCTTCACATCTTCCTTCCACTTTTATGCTACAAGTGAATCTGATGTGTCATGAACTTCGGTGCCCTTATCTTCAGGTACCTTTCCACCAAACGGAGCTAACCCTTGTGGTCTGCGGCCCTATCAACAGCTAGTGATGGTGTATATGCTAGCGACTCCTCTACAAGAGGTACATGAGCTACTGGTAGCGGCACCACTGGAGGTGGTGTAACTGTTGGAACCTGATTCGTCATCTGCTCCTCAGTCGCTGCTAACCGGGCTGCAAGCGGTGTTATGAGGTCAATCAAGTATTTGCGAAACCTACTACGGCTTAGGTTCTTAATTTGCTTGCCCAGCTCCCTAAACACGGGTTCCTCTCATCGCATCCTTTTCCTGACATCTAAAATTTTTAGGAGAGCTTATTAGACACAGTAAATTAGACCTCTAGCAAAATAACATAATATATAACAATAGGTAAATCGTATCACGTATCATTCATACAAATACTTTTCAATCAAGTAAGATAGTTATCATAAAAAATTTCATAATTTTTGAGGCATGCATATAACATCATCACTTAATCTAGGAATTCCTAGAGGACTCTATACATGAATCCTAGGAAACTATATCCTAGCTCCACGACTTGACACAAGATGATCCTAAGGATGCTGAAACTAGAGCTCTGATACCAAGTGTAACGCCCTTGAATTCACATAAGGCTGCAGTCCAAGGTGAGCCCAAGGATATCAAATCTGTCATGCACTCACACAGAGCAACAACACGTTTGACCATCACATAAATATCTCTCTAGTGGAATCAATACTAAATAAGTGTAGGTACAAAACATGTAGAATAATATAGTAATGTAGTGAACATGATAAAGGAAATAAGAGAAATCCAATAATAATATAATCATGTGCCAACTAAATAAAATGAAGTATAACTAATAATCTAAAACAAATGTAAAATATCTAAATACATAGAGTCAAGTGAAAATAATACTAAGGCACTCAGCCTTTTCAAAATGAGATACAACTTTAAATAACTGACAATGAACAATAAATAAGTACTGTGGAGCTCTAAATAAATACTAATAATATGATGGTGAGCTAAGCTAGAAATCCGTCAACCTACGACTCTCTTAACGCCTGGGTCGCTACCTAAAAAGAGGAGAAATAACGAGCGTCAAAGCACTAGCGAGAACATCTCCACCGCCCCCAGGGGGAGGGGGTTAGGAGTATATGTAAATACAGTTAGTACATATAGATATATATAAATCATCTATCCTAAACTAAGTGGAAATTGATATTTAGAAATCCACAACACGAGAATGGGTACGTCGAGCTAAATAATCCAAACAAGGAAACCCTCATGTATATACCTCATATCTCAAATTGTGAATCGCTAAACACCAATCCCAAATCCTATGAAATAAACAATAAATGAAGGATAATACTATACCAAACCTCATTAGTACAAGTCATATCAAATATCTCATCCTACCCTCGGGTAGGTGGCGGAGTCATACGTTTAATAATCCGGTAAGGGGAAATCACATAGAAAATACTTTGTATGACAACTTTAGTTTTGTACCCTACTCTAGGGTAACTAACATAGGAGCATGAATGAAATCAGTGTAATCCTCTATCTGGAACAACAATGCTTTTGTAAGGCACCCATAATATCCTTTGGCATCACCCACCTTACTCAATCAACTTACGGAAATAGACATATCACTCTATTGTGGAATACAATGATAAACAATGGAGTGTAGCCTACTGCGGTCTCGTTACAGTATACCAACTATCAACCCTAAGTGTAGTCTACTGTGGTCTCATTGTGATATACTAACTAACCCACTCAAGCATCCAATGATCATAAAATACAATATAAGTGTCACTCTCTATTATGACAAACTCAAATATAGGCTACGCACCTCCAAACATTCGTGTGTGCACAAATCTAATGCATATATTCTCGTAAACTACGCACGTGAAATGATATGCGGTTTGTACTTTGTGTTTGCAACCAAATGCACATTATAAAGAAGAAAATAGGCAAAACAACCCCTATCGGTCAACCGAATTATCATATCGCTCGACCGACAACATGCACAAACATGCACATCGAAATAACCTTTGACCGATCGACTGAAGCATGTCTTCGATCGACCTGACAGAGAAACAACACCAGACCCTGTATCACATTAGTCGACTAATCAACTTGATCAATCGATCGACCAACTGTAAAAATCTAGATTTTGAAAGCAGATGTTTTCAGTTGAAAGAAAATTATCAAAAATTGAAAATATTCAAGATTAACACTTGTATGACAACTTATTTAATGTGATTATGGTTTAGTTATCAACATGAAACATATTTATTATATTTGATGAGATTCAAACAATTATAATACGTTCATATCGGT
>BQKN01064443.1:419892-431248 GCA_022839385.1 Asparagus kiusianus | reverse complement strand
ATTAAGAGCCTTCAAACTTCAAATACTCGAGAAATATGTGATCTTTTTTAATATATAGAAAAAGTGACATATTATTGATGAAATTTCTGGGCTTTTTTTTCTTTTCCTTGACAAGAAACATATGGAGATAATTCTTCAACTCATTGGTTTAACAATGAACCTAACACAATCCAAAGTTCAATTAAACAACGAATAAAAGAGCTTTCTCTAACAATTTGTTCTCAAGAAAAAATAAACTACCCTTAAAAGCATTTTCACATCTAAAACACAATTCAATAGAAAATCTAAAGAATTTACCTTGGAATTCAGAGAGAAGAACAGAGCAACTTAGAGAAAATAAGCATGCTATTGAATTAAATTAATTAAACACTTTGAGGTAGTCTCCCCCTTTATTTATAAAGAACTTTGAGGGAGATCATTTAACAAATAGAAATTAGAGTAATCATGCTAGAATTTGAATTGAATCAGCTGGCATGCTTTTGTTACTTGAAAAAAAAAAATAGACAGTTAATAGTAATCAATATTCAATAGTAAGTATGAAATAGGAATTTATTTTCTCATGGTTGTTAACTATTATAAATTCTTGTTTCCTTGCATTGACCAAAACCAGTTAGACTGTTCCGTAATGTATGCTCTCGGGCACGAATATACTTATTGCAGTGTATTTATTATGAATATTAACTTTTTTCAGACAAGAAGAACGTCTTCCTTAATTAAAGGAATACATCAATTTTTTAAAAGAGTTAAATTTTTTAGGTTTTTAGATATTTTTTTCTTGAATATTCAAGAATTCACGTTAGTCCGAGTAAGACTTCTATCAACTTAAGTTGATGTCCACCAAACTTCTTAACCACTCATTTATTAATATAAAAAACCTTTTCATATCATGCAAGGATCCCTAGGCAATATGAATAGCTAAAAAGTTTGGTGGATAACTTTTTGCTATCAACTTAAGTTGACACAAGTTTTGCTCACGTTAGTCCTTCAAATATTCAAAATTTCTCGCACATCTCTCAATTCTTAAGAGGTCCTGTAAATCGGTACCTCAACTACCGCCTTCAGTTGATCCCTATTAGGGTGCGTTTGGTCCGGATACGGCTCGGATATGATGCTTATCATATCCATATCCGCGTACCCATCTCGGATACGGATACGGATACGGATATACCTAGGTGAAGAAAATTTATAATCATATCCGCTAAAATCGGATATGGTTACGGATATACACCCGGATATATAAGCGGATATGCACGCGGATACAAAATGGATATGAAAAAACTAGATAGTATTGAGAAAAACATAGTTCATGTGATACAAAAGAGTTTGTAATATGTTCATTATAGCTGAAAAGTTAAGAGTAGACATCTTGATCATCAGAATTAACCACAAATACATAATCTAACAATCGAAACTATCATAAGAGTATGACTAATATGTATTTGGATATTTCAGATATGGATACAGATACTTCACCACAAAACCATATCTGTAACCATATCCTATCGGTTATGGATTTGAGTAACCATATATGTATCCTAACGGATACGGTTACAGATATTTCCTCAGACACGGATACGGTTTAGCACCCCTAAATTCACTAAATTCCCTACCCTCGCCACCCCCCAACCCCACCCCTAGCCAAAGAGAACTAATGTTTCTTTGTTCACAAAAATATTAGTTTAGAAGTATCTTTGCAACTTAGGGACTAAATTAAAAGACCTTTTGAGATTTGAGAGACATGAGCAATTTCAAACGCTTAAGAGAGGAATATGTAATTATCAAAGATTTGAGGGACTGATATCTAAAAGACCCAAAATATATATACAACTTAAATTCATAATTGAAATTTATCCCTTTATAACTATATGCATGTATAAATTTGTAATTTGACTATTTGAACATTGTTGTGTATTTAACTATGGCATATATGATAATAAGTTGTGTAATTTGACTTATATAGTATGATTTATCTGCCTATGATAGATGATCCTAGATGTGTAGGTGTCAAAAATTGCCTACGGGCTCTCGCACATAGCTCGAAGCAGAGAGAAGACGATGAACGTTACTATCCGAGTCACAGAAGCTTAATTGACGTCGATGAGCACATGAAGCAAGTCAATGAACTGTGTGAAGCAACGAGACTGCAGAATAATAAAGATACGAACTGATTGGGAGCTACGCTTCACTTATGAAATACGAAGCGCCCCTCTTGTCCTATCTATTCTATATATGATTAAACTATGGGAGCTTGTAGATCTCTTCATCAGCTTTTCTACGCACTTTGAATCGCGTAATTAAGAGTTCGGACGACAAAGATATAGCGATTTTGACCGGGGCGCGCCTGAACAGTGCCCAAGCCTTGGCAGAGACAATGCGAGTGTCTCGGCCAAAGCCGAGACACCCAAGGTGTCTCGGCCACGGCCGAGACACTGCGGGTGTCCGCAGGCCCCAAAAAGCCATTTTTATAGTTTTTGAGCTATTTTCGCCCGTCGACCACCTGGATTTGTTCCAATTGATGTAATATCATCCTAGAACATGATAAAATGGTTATAACTGAGGATAACAGTGAATTGACTATTCTTATCTGAAAATAAAGCTCCTGAAGCCTATAAATACAGCCCTATGGACTTCATTTGCATAGATATGGATTTCTCGAGCCTCGGCGAAGCCCTGCTGAATTGGAGACTGAAGAGCCACGAATTTCAAAGAGGAGGAGGAGATCTCAGTGAATTCTCGACATAAAAAAGGAGAGTTCGTCAGATCCATAGCTCGAGTCCTTCCATTGAGATCGTGCCTAGCTGTAATCTTGAGAAGAGTGGTTATCTCACTGTTGCCGAGATAATTGCTTTAGTTTCTTGATTCCTTCGCGAATCAACGAAACTCTGGATTAATCTGATCGCTCGGTGGTCCACGGATTAACCCCAGCACAGGCAAAGATCCTGCGCAAGCAGAAGACCAATAAACGATTTCTGCGCGTGTTCTCAGGAAATCTTTTTGTTTCTTTTCATTGTAAGGAAAGTCTTATAAAAAGACTTAATTTTTCTTTTATTTTGAATCGTTGTAATGCCTGAAGTTGTAATGGATTCGAAAGCAATAAAACCGATTTCCGATGTGAACAAACTGACGACCACAGTGGGAGCCAACTGCCTTACTGCCAACGCTGTCGTGCCACAGCTGACGATCAAGATCCCAATAGCTGAAGAGGTCGAATACGAGTTCGACCAACAAAAGTTCGAGGAATACGTCTCCTCCTCCTCCTCCTCCAGATCTGCCTCTCCTCGTAAGTGTAGGATAGTCCCCTCCTCCCGGAAGATCTGCTGGTCTTCAGATCTGAAGACCCAAGAAGGCGATCTCCCCGCTACCACTGCGGTAGTTGCACCTCGCAACGATCCACCGACGTCTGATGAAGCCAAAACAGCAGATCCGGACACCGCCTCCATTAAGGAGTTGACTGCTGAAGGCACGCCAGCTTTATCGAAGAGGGCTCATCAGAGGCGCCGCCAACGTCTCGCCCGCCAATTTGCTAAGGTTTTGGAGCAAGTGGATGGGCTCTTCTACCAAGCAGATCTGAAGTCTAAGAGACACCAAGTGACTAAACCATCGGTACAACAAGCTTCAGGATTCTTCTCCAAATCACCTACTAACGAATGGATACGTGTCAAATGGAACCGTTCCACTCTAGAGGTGTGCATTCAGAAGTACTGCGCACTTCTTGAGCATGCCCGGATCCTTGTGCGAAAAGCACAAGAAATGCAGAAAGAAGAGGTAGTTAAGAAATCGTCTGAGTATAAATAGGTTTGGAGGCCAAAGGTCAAATCAGCGCTTAAGGCAAAAGCAGACGAAGTTACTATTCAACCTTCGTCAACTTCAAACCCCGCTCCCCCTACTCCCGTACATCCGGCAAAGCCCTACGGTAGTATGGATCTCTCTAAGTTCAAGATTCCATTAAAAGATTGTCTTGGTTCTTTACCCGAAGATCGAGACAAATTCCCTATTATAGAACGCTTGGGCGCAGTGAATGAACCCCGAGCAACTCAACGAGCTGGGGGTCGTACACGCTCTCATGACAATATAAAGCCTTCTCATAAAGGGAAAATTCTAGTAGCCGGCCGCATTAGACTATGAGTCATTGTCCAAGAGCCTGTTGAGGTCCCACGCTCATGAAAGCGCGACTCCAAACATGTGAATCTTGAGAATGCCAACAAGGCAGCAAGTCCTCAGAAGGAAACGTATTTTTCGGATGATGATGTTATACTTAAGAAGTCATGCCAACACACGATAGATAGCTCCGGTCATCATCAAGCGGGGGGTACGAACAGATCTCGAAAGAGAGATACCCAGGAAACGGACTTTCATTGTCCGTGCACCAAACTTATCAGGGCAGTATTATCAGTGTAGCTATCCCAAGACCACTCCACAGAGGGTCTCGGTATTTGAAAGGACCTACACTAAAGTGTCAAAGTCCAAATCAAAGTGTTTTCACAAAAGAAGATCGGTCGTTCGAGACGACGAACTCCCAGAAGTTACCATCAACATGGTCAATAAGGAAAAGTCTCTGATTGTTTCAAGTGGTTCTAACCCTGACTTTTCTCCAAGAGGAAGAGTTAATTCGGGAATAGCCCAACTAATGTCTCGACTCCAGCTAGAAGTGTCGGACATAATGATTACCCAAGAATACATGTAGGAGCCTATTTCGATGATGAACTCTCGGACTCTTTTTTTGCAATTGCCTCCAACAACACAATGTCTAGCGCAGGACAAGCTCAAAAAGTGTTCATGATAAGCACCGAGCAAATGACCAAAATCATCGAGGATGCTTTGGCTAAGCAAAAAGAGAACTTCAAGTTTGAATTTGAAATGGTCATGATGCGAATGAAGGAAGAGCATGACCAACAGATTCGGGCTTTGTCCAATCAACTTGGTGAATCCAGCCGTCACAACATTACTAACCAAGCAGGTAGGGATCCATATGTGGATGAACATCTCAAAGTTGATAACCCTTCCATTGACCAGAACACTGAGGGTGGCCCCACTAAAGACAATAATACTGAGGGTGGTCTAGTCAAAGATGTTAACGCCGGGAGTGACTATGTTGTTCCTCTTAGAAATCGTCCAAAGCATGATACAGACGAGTACGAGAAGATGAAAGATCTCGAGAGCAAAATCAACAATCTGATGTCTACTCGAGAGGTGGAGAAGACCGAGATTCCGTGTCCTTACCCGAGAGAGCGGGAGTCGATCCTGTACCCAGCAAAGTTTAACCTGATCAACTTCACACCGTTCGACGGGAAGGGCTCCTCCACTCAACACTTGATTTATTTCAAGTCCCACTTGGAAGTGATCTCTGGCAATGAGCCTTTGATGGTCCATTCATTCATTGACACCCTTCGTTAGCCTACCTTCGATTGGTACCGCCGTTTCAAGCCTAGAAGCGTCAATAGCTAGGACGACATGAAAAGCTTATTTCTCAGCAATTTCTTTGATTATGACACCAATGTATCAATCAGGATACTCTTTGAGGAGAAATAGAAAGACGAAGAGATGGTCGACGACTTCATCAAACACTTCTAGAATAAGGTGATGAATTGCTGAGATCCGGTCGCAATGGACTTCATCCTCCAAACATGTCGTAACAATCTGTCCATTGATATCTTAGAAGTTATGGGAGTATCACCATCCAAGAATTGGAAAGAGTTGAAGGTGCACGGAGAGCACGCCGAACTCTTTCTCAGAAGGAAG
Organism: Asparagus kiusianus; assembly: GCA_022839385.1. Classification (NCBI taxonomy): domain Eukaryota; kingdom Viridiplantae; phylum Streptophyta; class Magnoliopsida; order Asparagales; family Asparagaceae; genus Asparagus; species Asparagus kiusianus. The sequence continues at coordinate 425,509 of BQKN01064443.1, read as the reverse complement.
AAAGTCGAAAGAAGCCAACCGACGGCTAACCCTCCGAACTCAAGTTTCGTCTCCCGTGGTAAGGGGAAGGTACCTGTAGTAGTTGTTGACGTTAATCAGACGTCACAACAACAACCCCGAAGACAACAAAAAAATTTGGATCGGAAACTCTAAAAAGAGTACTTTTTCAAGGATGAATATGTTCCAGCCATTTTCAAATCGCTCCTTGAAAACAATAAGATCAAGCTACCACCTATCGCAAATCATGAGGAAGCTGATAATACTTTGGATCCAAAGTACTGTGCGTACCACAGGAGGATCCTTCACCCAACCAAGGCTTGCTTTGCTCTCAAGAATAGCATCCAAACCTTGGTTGAAGCTGGCATCATAACGCTGCGATAAGCCAAATGAGAATGGTAGGACTCCAAAGAGTATACGAGTATAAACTACTTCTCCTATTCCTCTAACAGGTGCATGAGGTTAAACTGCTCCCTGCATACTCCAACAGGTATATGAGTCTAAACTATTTCCTTTCTTTCACGGGAAGTTCCTAGAGAGTTCCATACCTAGTATTCCCTAGAGAGTTCCATACCTAGTATTCTTAAGGATAACCCGGTCATCCAACTAAGTACAATGTTAGACCCGGTTTCGTAAAGGAAGCTGGGGGTGGATGATTCTTGTAACGGAAAGGTTCCCAGAAGAATGCTATATTGTGTATTCTTAGGGATAACCCGATCATTACAAAGAAATGATAAATGAAAAACTCCCACTCGGACTCTGAATGTTCAGGGGTGAAACACATATCATTGTCGGGATCAATTCTACCAACTTCCAAGCACTCTTTTGTGTCAAAAAATGATTTGATCACTTCATTAGATCAATCCTCCCTCACAAAAAACCCCACTGGTGTTTGATGATTCACAATCTTCTACCACAAAATCCCTCATAGATCAAATTAATTAACGATAGGTCCACTAAAATTCTTCCTGGTTCAATCCACTCAAACTTCCGATGTGTCTGTGCACTCAATACTCACATTGTTAGAGTCCAGATATGATGCTTGAAATTTTTGTATGCTAATCTTTGACAATTGTCAAACCCCTTCGTGTTAAGTATGTATCACTTGACACTAAGAACCCCTACTGAGTGATTTGTACAAGTCAACACTCCCACTGTGATTTGTACTCCCACTCCCACTGTCCATTTGGTCAAACCTTCCTAAAGTTAGGACCACAACCAAAATCCCCTCTTGATTCTTTCCATGAACGAGAGGTCCACAAATTGAACGATCAAACCTTTAAACAGTTAGGACCGTCTCAAACCCCTATTTGGTCAAACCTTCCTACAGTTAGGGCCAAAACCAAAATCCCCTCTCGATTCCTTCTATGAACGAGAGGTCCATTTTCAAATCGAACGATAAGACCTTCTTATAGTTAGGGTCGACTCAAACCTCCCACTCGGTCAAACTTTCCTACAGTTAGGGCCACAACCAAAATCCCCTCTCGTTTCCTTTCATGAATGAGAGGTCCACTTTCAAATCGAGCGGTCAAACATTCCTACAGTTAGGGTCGTCTCAAACCTCCTACTTGGTCAAACCTTCCTATAGGTAGGGCCAAAACCATAATTCACTCTTAATAAAACGAGAAATTCACCTTTAGTTCGGTAATAAAACTTTCCGACAGTTAGGATTATCCGAATCTTTTCGATTCTTGGATTAGAGATCCCACTCTTAGTTTCACCTTTTCGAATTCTTGAAGTGGAAATCCCACTTTGAGTTTCCTTTGTAATTAGAAATAGAATATAGAATTCTTTCTTTCCAGTATCGGGTTCGTCTTTGCCCCAAAATAAGACACCATCCTTTAACTCTAATATCCGTGCTTCACACGCGCGGGGAATTTTATCTCGAAGCCTAAGAAGGGATAAATCAGTTCCTAACACGCGTTGCCGGTTAGTCTTTGACCGTAAAAAGGATGAAAGCCCATATATTCGATATTGTGGCAGGTTGTTATTCATAACACCAAAATCCATGTTTCACACAAACATGGAATTTTATCCTAAATCCTAAGTAGGGATAAGTCAACGTCTAACACGCATTGCCGGTTTAGTCTTTCACCGATTGAAAAAAACACCAGTATCCAAGTCTGGGGAATTTTATCCCGAAGCCTAAGAAGGAATAGGCTAGCGCCTAACAAGTGTTGCCGGTTAGTCTTTGATCGTAAAAAGGACAAAAGCTCACATATTCAACATTGTAGCAGGTCGTTATTAATAACACCATAATTTGTGCCTTACACGCACTGGGAATTTTATCCCGAATCCTAAGTAGGGATAAGTCACGCCTAACACACGTTACCGGTTTAGTCTTTCACCGAGTGAAGAAGACACTAGAATACAAGTCTGAGGACTTTTATCCTGAATCCTAAGAAGGGATAAGTCAGCGCCTAACACGTATTGCCGGGTAGTCTATTCCCATAAGAAAGACGAAGTCTACATATTCAATATCATAGCACTAAAAGAGTTAAATCTTTTAGCACAACGTTACATGCAGAACAGACTTAAACAATCTGCATGCTAGCCCGACTCAAATAGTAGTCGGTAAAGGCTCATCAAACCCGTTGATGGTTGAGAGTTTACCAAAAATCCTATAAATATAAGAGTCATTGACGCACCAGCTTCATTAGTTGGTCTCATAACTTGAGCATCCAATAACCTCAGGATAAGATCCATACATACAGATGAATCAGCTTTAATAGTTGGTCCTGCATTCTCGACATTTAGGGCCACCACGCTCCAACACCTTAAGAGCATAAACTGCATAGACTCCAGTAAACATACTAGTATAAACTATGTTAATGCCGGTCAACGTGTTGCGACGGAAGTCAATGCCGGTCAACTCATTGTAACAGAAGACAACACCAGTCAACGCATTGCGACAAAAGTCAACCGGTCAACACGTTGTAACAGAAGACAACGCCAGTCAACGTGTTGTGACAAAAGTCAACCGGTCACCACGTTGCGACGAAAATAATCAATTCAAAGTCAACTCAATGACACGAGCCAAAACCAACTCACCAATTTCGATTCGTGACTTCGATGACGGCCAGACGATAAACGCAATGCCGGAAGAATTTTAGTTATTCATCAAAATATTGAATAGACTAAAAATCAAATAAGTCAAAGATCAAAGCTGACTATAGGTCCTTTCACACCGACTGAAGGTTGGACCGATCACATCCAAAATATTTCAGGCCCTTCTATAAAAGAAACGAGGCTGAAACACTTTGAAGGGGGTATCTATAGGCATCAAAAATTGCCTACGGGCTCTTGCACATAGCTCGAAGTAGAGAGAAGACGATGAATATCACTATCCGAGTCACATAAGCTTAATTGATGTCGATGAGTGCATGAAGCAAGTCGACGAACCGTGTGAAGCAACTGGACTGCAGAATAACGAAGATACGAACTGATCGGGAGCTATGCTTCACTTACGAAAGAAGAACCACCCCTCATGTCTCATCTACTCCATATATGATTCAACCATGTGAGCTTGTAGATCTCTTCGTCGGCTTTCCTACGCAATTTTAATCGCGTAATTCCGAGTTCGGGCTATAAAGATACAGCGATTTTGAGCGTGGCGCGCCTGAACGGTGCCCAGGCCTTGGCAGAGACACTGCGAGTGTCTCGACCAAGGCCAAGACACTCCAAGTGTCTCGGCCAAAACCGAGACACCCAATTTTACTGCGGGTGTCCGCAGGCCCTAAAAAGCGGTTTTTACGGTTTTTGAGCTGTTTTTGCCTGTTAACCACCTGGATTTGTTCCAACTGATCTAATATCATCCTATAATATGATAAAGTGGTTATAACTGAGGATAAGAGTGAATCAGCCGTTCTTATCCGAAAAAAAGCTCCCAAAGCCTATAAATACAGCCCTAGGGCCTTCATTTGCAGAGATCTAGAATTCTCGAGCCTTGGCGAAGCCCTGCTGAATTGGAGACTGAAGAGCCACGAATTTCAGAGAGGAGGAGAAGATCTCAGTGAATTCTTCGGCATAAAGAAGGAGAGTTCGTCAGATCCATAGCTCAGTTCCTTCCATTGAGATCGTACCTAGCCGCAATCTCGAGAAGAGTGGTTATCTCGCTATTGCCGAGATAATTGCTTCGGTTTCTTGATTTCTTCGTGAATCAACAAAACTCTGCATTGATCTGATCGCTCGGTGGTCCACGGATTAATCTCGGCACAGGCAAAGATCCAGCGCAAGTAGAAGACCGATAAACGATTTTTGCGCGTGTTCTCAGGAAATCTTTCTATTTCTTTTTATTGTAAGGAAAGTCTTATAAAAAGACTTAATTTTTCTTTTATTTTGAAACGTTGTAACGCCTGAAGTTATAATGGATTCGAAAGCAATGAAACCGATTTCCGACGTGAACAAGATGTATGTTTTCCTTTGGATAATTGCTTGATTTTTTAAGGTAAATTTGTTTAGTGTGGCCATATGTTGCAATAAAGATTTGAATCTTCTCCAATATAAAGTGGAAAAAATATTCTTTCTTTTGCTTTTTGTTAATATATAGAACACTCCATTATCCGGAGGTGATCTAAAAACATCTAGCTCTAAATTTCAACAACAATAGAAAAAGAGAAAAACTCTGAAACCTTCTTCAGCCACAACATAGTGGAAGTCAAATGACGACCAAAGTACGCAAGCTAATGTGAGCATTCTTTGGCAGATGGACAATTTCGAGTATCACACATCGCACTAACTCTCCTCGAGCCTCAGTAATAACATCCCCCAATGGGTTGAATCTCACTTCTTAGATTTTTAATCAGGTTAAATCTCCCCCATGCAGTTTGTACCAATCTTATGAATAATGAGACTACTCTTTCATGCAAATCAACCATGCAACATGGTGAGCAATTATGTGGATAGAAAAACCTTCAAGGACATCCTTGTAATTATAAATGTACGTTATTTAATAGGCAACTCTACTACATATTCCATGCACTTAGTTCCTCTTTTTACTAAAAGCAAATCACAACCGTTCAACTAACAAATAAATGACTACTTATTTGACAATTAAAATGTGAAATGCCTCTCAATGCATGCATTCGGCTAAATGGTCTAGTTGTTTGGGTCAAAAGTTGATGTTTTTATTGCCATGAATCTATTACAACTTTGGTCGTTACAATAAACTCAAATAAACGAGAAAAGTAGATCTTTTTATAAGATCGACTTATACAATGAAAATGTAATATTACAACTCTTGTCAAACTACACACAGATCCTATTTATTAGTCTCTTTTTTACGTGGGATATGTACCTGTGCCGAGGAGATTGATATCTGTGGACCGTCGCGGATCAGATCCGGTTGACAGAAAATTGACAGAGTTCCTACTTCACCAAGGAAGTATTCGCTTGAAGCTCTGAAATCGACCAAGCGAAATCAGTAGCTCTTCTCGAGATAAAGACCAAGCATAATCTCGAGGAACGAACGGACGGGGCTTCAGATCTCTCGAACTCTCCATCTTTATGCTGAAAAACTTCGCCGAGATCAGTTAGCCTCCTATGAAATTCGTGCTCCCTTGCACTCCAACTTGGCAGCACCTCCCCCTCTTGATAATAAATTGGCCCCCCCCCCCCCCCC
>BQKN01064443.1:391101-419792 GCA_022839385.1 Asparagus kiusianus | reverse complement strand
CCCCCCCCCCCCCCCCGTCTCGTGAAATAAGCCCCTAGGCATGTATTTATAGGCTTCGGTCGGGGGGTATTTGAATGAGAATGAGCGATTTGGCCTTATCTTCAGTCAATAATGGCCTAACCATATTTGTGGATGATATCAAGTCAGTTGGGAACCTCAGGAACAGATAAATCCTGAGAAAACCGCTCAAAACCGTCGAAAACATGTTTAGGGGTCGGAACTGCACGATACGCCCTACTGACCCGCGGGGGGCACGGGTCAGCCGTGGCTGACCCGCGCGGGTCGGGGCGGGTTAGCGCGGCCAAACCCGCGCGGGCACGGGTCGGCGCGTGCTGAGCCACCGTCACACGGGTTGGCTCGTGCTGACCCGCCATCGCACGGGTCGGCTCGTGCTGCCCGCCGCCGCACTGATCGGTTTGGCACTTGGGCATTCGTTCCGTCTTTTTATTCGTTTTGTGTATTTGGTTGTCTTGTTGACTTGTACACTTCATTAACTTGTTTCATGTGCTCGTTAGCTTCTTTATGGCACTTGGATCTGACGGACAAGCGCGTCAAGCACTTTGGATCTGACCGACAAGCGCGTCGGGCACTCTGGATCTGACCGATGCGTGCGAGCTAACTAACGTGCGCGTGTTGACTAACGTGTGCGCATTGACTGACGTGCGCGCGTTGATGTGCGCAAGCTGACTGACGTGCGCGTGCTGACTGACGTGCGCGTGCTGACTGACGTGCGTGCGCTGACTGACGTACGTAGCGACCAATTAGATAATTCTTCTTGGCTCGTCCACTCTTTGTTTCAAGCTACGTGCGGGAACTCATAGGCAATTTTAGACGCTTACAGATACCTCCTCCAAAGTATTTTAGACTCATTCTTTTATAGAAGAGTCTGGAATGCTTTGGATAAGATAGGCCATTTCCTCAATCTCATAGAGAGACCTGTGAACTACTTTAATTCTTAACTTCTTTAGCCTTCAGTCTATTCAGTGTTTCATCAAATAGATGAAGTTCTTTCGGTACTGCGTTTATCGTCTGACCGTTGTCAAAATCTTGAACTAAAGTTGATGCGTAAGTTTCTAAATTTAGCTCATGTCATTGAGTTGACTTTGAACTGATCATATTCGTCCGAAATTCATATCTAAATGCGATGGAACTCCCTGGAATCATCCTTTAATCCGAAATTTTTCCTTAGCCTTATTTTGGCGAAATCGTTGATGCGTTGACCGTCCTCGACTTTTACTGTAACGCGTCGTCCGGCGTTGACCTTTGTTAACATAGTTTATACTCGTATGTTTGCTAGAGTCTACATAGTTTAAGCTCTTAAGGTGTTAGAGCGTGATGGTCCCAAATGTTGGGGTTACAGGACCAAATGTTGGGGTTCATCTGCAGTTATAGATCTCATCCTATGGTTGTTGGATACTCAAGTTACGAGACCAACTAATGAAGCTGACGCGTCAGTGACTTTCGTATATATTGGATTTTTGGCAAACCCTCAGCCATCAACGGGTTTGATGAGCCTTACCGACTACCGTTTGAGTCGGGCTAGCACACGAATTGTTTAATTCTATTCCGCAAGTAACGTTATGCTAAAAGAGTTAACTCTTTTAGTGCTACGATATTGAATACGTAGACTTCGTCTTTCTCACGTAAAAAGACTAAATGGCGACGCATGTTAGGCATAGACTTTAGGGTTTTACCAAACCCTCAGCCTTCAATGGGTTTGATGTGCCTTTATCGATTACCGTTTGAATCGGGCTTGCATGCGGATTGTTTAAGTCCGTTCCGCATGTGACATTGTGCTAAGAGAGTTAACTCTCTTAGTGCTATAATATTGAATATGTAGACTTCATCTTTCTTACGGAAATAGACTACACGGCAACGCGTATTAGGTGTAGACTTTAGGGTTTTTAGCAAACCCTCAGCCTTCAACGGGTTTGACGTGCCTTTACCGATTACCGTTTGATCGGGCTTGTATACGGATTGTTTAAGTTCGTTCTGCATGTGACGTTGTGCTAAGAGAGTTAACTCTCTTAGTGCTACGATATTGAATACGTAGACTTCGTCTTTCTTATAGGAATAGACTACCCGGCAACGTGTGTTAGGCACTGACTTATCCCTACTTAGGCTTCAAGATAAAAGTCCTCAGCCTTGGATTCTTGTGTCTTCTTTAATCGGTGAAAGACTAAACCGGCAACGTGTGTTAGGTGCTGACTTATCCCCACTTAGGATTCGGGATAAAATTCCCCGTGCGTGTAAGGTACGGATTATGGCGTTATTAATAAAAACCTGTCATAATATCGAATATGTGGGCTTTTGTCCTTTTTACGATCAAAGACTAACCGACAACGCGTGTTAAGCGCTGACTTATTCCTACTTAGGCTTCAAGATGAAATTCTCCAGACTGGGATTCTGGTGTCTTCTTCAATCGGTAAAAGACTAAACCGACAACGCATGTTAGGCACTGACTTATCTCTCCTTAGGATCCGAGATAAAATTCCCCGCACGTCTAAGGCACGGATTATGACGTTATTAATAACAACCTGTCATAATGTCGAATATGTGGGCTTTTGTCCTTCTAATGGTCAAAGACTAACCGACAACGTGTGTTAAGCGCTGACTTATCCCTACTTAGGCTTCGGGATCAAATTTCCCAGACTGGGATTCTGGTTTCTTTTTCAATCGGTGAAAGACTAAACCAACAACACGTGTTAGGTGCTGACTAATCCCTCCTTAGGATTCGGGATAAAATTCCACATGCTTGTGAAGCACGGATTATGACATTATTAATAACAACCTACCATAATATTGAATATGTGGGTTTTTGTCCTTTCTACGGCAAAAGACTAACTGGCAACCCATGTTAGACGCTGACTTATCCCTACTTAGGCTTCGGGATAAAATTCCCCATGTGTGTTACGCATGGATTTTGGAGTTGAAAGATGGCGTCTTCTCTTGGGCGAAGACGAACCCAACGCTAGAGAGGAAGAATTTTACATTCTATCTCCAGGACTTCTTTTGGGGTAAAGACAAACTCGATGCGAGAGAGGAAGAATTTTATATTCTATCTTCCAAAACTAAAGAGGAAGAATTTTATATTCTATCTCCAGTTGCAAAGAAAACTCAAAGTGGGATCTCCACTTCAAGAATTCGGGAAGGTGAAACTAAGAGTGGGATCTCCACTCTGAGAATCGAAACGATTTGGGTAATCCTAACTATCGGAAGGTTTGATTATCGAACTAAATGTGGATTTCTCGTTTATCAAGAGCAAATTGTGGTTTTGGCCCTAACTCTAGGAAGGTTTGACGAAGTGGGAGATTTGATCGCTCGATTTGAAAGTGGACCTCTCGTTCATGGAAAGAATCAAGAGGGGATTTTAGTTTTGTGGTCCCAACTGTAGGAAGGTTTGACCAAGTAGGAGGTTTGAGACGATCCTAACTATAGGAAGATTTGATCATTCGATCTGAAAGTGGACCTCTCGTTCATGGAAGGAATCGAGAGGAGATTTTGATTGTGGTCCTAACTGTAGGAAGGTTTGACCAAGTAGGAGTATAAATTACAGTGGGAGTGTTGATTCGTATAAATCACTCGAAGGGAGTTCCTAGTGTTAAGTGACAAATACTTAACATGAAGAGGTTTGACAATTATCAATGATCAGGAGATTAAAATTCTGAGTACTATGCTCGGACTCTGATAATGGGAGTGTTGAGTGCACAGACGTAGCAGGAGTTTAGTGAGAGTTTCTTATTCATCACCTTCTTGTAGTGACCGGGTTATCCCTAAGAATACACTATATAGAATTCTTTCGGGAACTTCCCGTTACATCCACCCCCAGTTTCCTTTATGAAACTGGGTCTGACATTATACTCAGCTGAATGGTCGGGTTATCCTTAAGAATATCACATACGATATTCTTCCAGGAACTTCCCATTAAAATTAGGAAATAGTTTAGACTCGTATACCTGTTGGAGTATTGAGAAGCAGTTTATATTTGTATACTCTTTGGAGTGTCAGAAGGAGCAATTTATACTCTTATTATTGTCGGAGTCTTCATTCGACTTAATTGAGCGTTATGACGCCGACTTCAACCAAGTTTTGGATGCTATTCTTGAGAGCGAAGCAAGCCTTGGTTGGATGAAGGATCCTCCTATGGTACACACAGTACTTTAGATCCGCAGTATTATCAGTTTCCTCCTGATCTGCGATAGGTGGTAGCTTGATCTTGTTATTTTCAAGGACAAACTCAAAAATGGCTGGAACATCTTCGTCCTTGAAGGATTACTCTTTTTGGAGTCTCGGATCCGAAGTCTTTTGCTGTATTCGGGGTTGTTGTTGCGATGTTTGGTTAACGTTAATAATTTCTGTAGGTGCCTTCCCCTTACCACGGGAGGCGAAGTTCGAGTTCGAAGGGTTAGCCGTCGGTTGGCTCCTCTCGGTCTTCTTCTTTCGGAGGAAGTGTTCGGCCCGCTCTTTGTGCATCTTTAATTCTTTTTAGGTATTAGAGGGTGCTACTCCCATAACTTCCAACACGTCCAAGTAGAGGTTATTATGATAGGTTTGGAGGATGAAGTCCTCTGTGATCGGATCTTGGTAGTTCATCGCCTTATTATGGAAGCGCTTGATGAAGTCGTTGACTGTCTCATCGTCTTCTTGTTTCTCATCGAAGAGTGTCCTGATTGGCACCTCGGCGTCATTATCAAAGAAGTGAATGAGGAACAGACTCTCTAGATCTTCCCAGTTGTTGATACTTCCGGACTTGAGACAGCGGTACCAATCGAAGGCAGGTCCGCGAAGGGTACCAACAAATGATCGAACCATCAAGGCTTTATTGCCGAAGATCATACCCAAGTGAGACTTGAAGTAGATCAGATGTTGAGTGGGCGAGCTCTTTCTATCGAACGGCGTGAAGTTGATAAGGTTGAACTTCGTCGGATATGGGATCAAATCCTACTTTCTTGGGTAAAAACACGGAATATCGATCTTCTTCACCTCTCGAGCAAACATCAGAGTGTTGATTTTTCTCTTGAGGTCCTTCATTTTCTCATCATCGCTCGTATCAGGTCTTGGATGATTCTTAAGAGGAATAACGGGGCTACCATCAGTGTTGTCATCTTTAGTGGGACCACCCCCGGCGTCATTATTCTCAGCGGGACCACCCCTAGCATTTTGGTCAACAGGAGGGTTGTCAGCATCGAGATGTTCGTCCATGTCTGAACCGCTACCTGCTTGGTTAGCAATGTTGCGATGGCTGGATTCACCAAGTTGATTGGATAGAGCCCGAATCTGTTGGTCATACTCTTCCTTCATCCTCATCATGGTCATTTCCAATTCGATTTTGAATGCTTCTTTCTGGTTGGCTAGAGCATCCTCAACCATTTTGGCTACTTCCTTGGTGTTAATCATAAACACTTTGCGGGATTATCCTGGACTAGATACCGTTTTGTCAAAAGCGACTGTGGAGTTAGCATCTGATGCTTCGTCACCCGAGGATAATCCCCTCTGTATTCTTTGATAATCCCTACATCTAGTAGTCCCTGCGTGTAGCCGAGTTAGACGATGCGATACGAGGGGGTCAGAACTAGAAGGTCGAGCCAACTTTCCTTTATCAACCATGTTAATTATGACTTCTAAAAGTTCGTCACCTTGAACGGCTGATCGTTTCTTACGGAAACGCTTTGGCTTGGACTTAGTCGTTTCATTAGAGATCCTCTCAAATATCGAGACCCTCTGTGGAGCGGTCTTGGGGTAGCTACATGCTGATAACACTGCCCTGATTATCTTGGTACACGGACAATGAAAGTCCATCTCCCCGGAATCTCTCTTTTGAGGTCTGTTCGTACCCCCAGCTCGATAGTACAACTCATCGGCATGATGACTGGAGCAATCTATCGCATGTTAGCACAACTTCTCAGATATAACGTCGTCGCCTGACGAACACATTTCCTTCTGAGGACTTGTTGCCTTGATGGCATTCTCAAGAGTCACACGTTTGGAATCATGCTTTTGTGAGTGCGGGACCTTAACGGGCTCTTGGATACTGACTTACAGTCTGAGGTGGTCAGTTATAGGAATTTTTCCTTTATAGAAAGGCTCTGACTTGTTGCGAGGGTGAGTGCGACCCTCAGCTCGAGTAATTGCTCAGGGTTCAGTCACCGAACTCAAGTGCTCTTTGATCGAAATTTTTCCTCTATCCTTGTGCAAAGGACCCAGACAATTTGACATTGGCTTCTTGCTTTTGAACAAGTCTACACTATTGCGAGGCTTCACTGGAAGTATTGGATCAATCAGGGCAGGGGCGAAACTCGACGGAATCAGAAAAACGGGTGCAGAGTGTCTCCTATCTCGGCCCTAGCATGGGTCAGACCCTGGTGACCCGCGGCTAGGAGTGTTAGACTTGAGCAACCCGTGGCTTGGAGAGTCAGACTTGAATGACCTACAGCTTGGAGGGTCAGACTTGAGTGACTCGCGGCTGGGAGGGTCAGACATGAGTGACCCACGGCTGGGAGGGTCAGATTTGAGTGACCCGCGACTTGGAGGGTCAGACCTGAGTGACCTGAGGCTTGGAGGGTCAGACCTGAGTGACCCCCGGCTTGGAGGGTCAGACTTGGATGACCCGCGAGCTAGAGGGTCAGACTTAGGTGACCCGTGAGCTGGAGGATCAGACTTGAGTGACCCGCGGGCTGGAGGGTTAGACTTGAGTGACCCGTGTTTTTCAATCTTTTCGACCGCCGTCTTGGATTTTGGCCTCCATACCTTGTGCAGTCTTGGTGGCTTCTCTTCCACCTCTTCTTTCTGCAATTTCTTGGCTTCTTGCATAAGAATCCTTGCATGTGCAAGCAACACGCGGCATTTTTGAATCCGCTCTTGAAGAGTTGATCGGGTCCTTTTGACACGGACCCACTCATTCTTCGCTGGTTTAAAGGAGGAGGGGTTGTCCACTCGCTGTTGTGACGGATGGCACCTCCTGGACTTTAGATCCGCTTCAAAACAGATTCCATCAACTGGCTCCAAGGCTTTGGACAGTTGACATGCGAGGCGTTGTCACCGTCTCTGACGTGTTCTCTTTTATAGGGTGGGCACGTTATCAACAGTTAACCCCTTGCTCAAGGGGTTTAGATCTATGGTTTCAGCCTCGTCGGATGCCGACGGGGCGTTGTGAGCCACAAGTGCAATAGTGGCAGGGAGATCTTCTTCTTGGACTTGTGAAGCCGAAGTCCAACGAGTCTTCTTAGCGTAGGCCTTCCTGCACCTGTGAGGAGAGGCCGATCTGGAGGAGGAGGACAAGTACTCTTCGTACTTCTGCTAGTCGAATTCTACTCGACCTCTTCTTCAACCGGGATAAGGATCCGAGGTTACGACACGTCAGCCTTCGTAGAAAGACTGTCGGCTCCTACTGTGGTCGCCAGCGTGTTTGGGTCAAAAGTTGATGTTTTTATTATCTTGAATCTATTATAACTTTGGTCGTTACAATAAACTCAAATAAACGAGAAAAGTAGATCTTTTTATAAGATCGACTTATACAATGAAAATGTAAGATTGCAACTCTTGTCAAACTACACACAGATCCTATTTTTTAGTCTCCCTTTTGCGTGGGATCTTTGCCTGTGTCGAGGACGTTTATATCCGTGGATCGCCACGGATCGGATCCGGTTAACAGAAAATTAACAGAGTTCCTACTTCACCAAGGAAGTATTTGCTTGAAGCTCTGAAATCGACCAAGCGAAATCAGTAGCTCTTCTCGAGATTAAGACCAAGCTAATCTTGAGGAACGGATGGATAGGGCTTCAGATCTCTTGAACTCTCCCTCTTTATGCTGAAGAACTTCACCGAGATCAGTTAGCCTCCTCTGAAATTCGTGCTCCCTTGCTCTCCAACTCAGCAGCACCTCCTCCTCTTGATAATAAATTGCCCCCCGTGAAATGAGCCTCTAGGCCTGTATTTATAGGCTTCGGTCGGGGGTATTTGGATGAGAATGAGCGATTTGGCCTTATCTTCAGTCAATAACGACCTAACCATATTTATGGATGATATCAAGTCAGTTGGGAATCCCTGGAATAGATAAATCCCGAGAAAACCGCTCAAAACCGTCAAAAATCGTTTGGGGGTCGGAACTATGTGATACGCCCTACTGACCCGCGGGGGGCGCGGGTCGGCGCGGGCTGACCGACGCGGGCGCTGGTCGGTTCGTGCTGACCCGCCGTCGCGCGGGTCGGTTCGGTACTTGGGCATTCGTTCCGTCTTTTTTTTCGTTTTGTGTATTTGGTTGTCTTGTTGACTTGTACACTTCGTTAACTTGTTTCATATGCTTGTTAGCTTCTTTATAGCACTTGGATCTGACGGATAAGTGCGTCGGGCACTTTGGATCTGACCGACAAGCGCGTCGGGCACTTTGGATCTGACCGATGCACGCAAGTTGACTGATGTGCGTGTGTTGACTGACGTGCGCGCGTTGATTGACATGCGCGCGTTGACGTGCGCGAGCTGACTGACGTACACGCGTTGACTGACGTGCACACGTTCACTGACTTGCGCAGCGTCCAATTGGATAATTCTTCTTGGCTCGTCCACTCTTTGTTTCGAGCTTCGTACGGGAACTCATAGGCAATTTTAGACGCCTACACTAGTATATATGTCCATTGACTATTATTCATTGATATTATTATTTAGGATAATTAAATTATTTACACAAAATAATACTTTTAACTTAATTTGTTGTTTTAAAATGAGTTAAAAAAATACAAGTGACATGACATTGGTTGTTTGAATTTTCATCAATACAGATCTCGTGATAACTTGCTTACAAAGAAATTAACTGAAATACCACCACCAATCATAAACTTCGTAGTAATAAAGAGTTGATTAATACACGTGGAGAGGGAAAGATTCTCTAATCGTGACTACTAAGGGTTCATAACTATCATTTTGACAAAAGAAGATCTTGATTCCTAATACCGTGGTTAAAACGATATGTTACCCCTTAAGAACTAATACCAGTTAAACTGTTCCCAAAGATCTCCCGCTAGATTCATTTTGATTCCATTAGCTTGTTTCTTCTTCTCTCTCGAGCATAAGTACGGTACAATTTCCCTTTCTTTTTCTTTAATGATTTCAATTTGCTTCCGAGTTTAGTTCGATCGATTGATTAATTAGCTAACTCCTCCTTTTTCTTTTCCTAAAGATTGTTTTTTTCCTTTATCGACTAATAAAAATGAATTCTTTTCCTTCGAATTGGGGTTTTCATTTGTAGTTCTCTTTTGGACTTGCAGAATTATAAATTGGGCGTTTTTTGTTTGCTCTAATTTGAGCAAAAGATCGAATAGTTCATGGAGATTTCAACCTTAAACCCTAAATTTAGGGTTTCCGTTTGTTTTCTCATCATAGACTTTGGGTGTTTTTCTTTTCTGTAATTTGAGTAAAAGATTAAACGATTCAAGAAGTTTTTAAACTTTAAAGGCTAAAATGGCATCTTTGGGTTTTCTCTTTTGGGTTGCTGGAATTTGAATGAATTTGGGTGCTTTCTTTTTGTAATGAGAATAGGATATCAAATAATTTCACTAATAGTTAAAATTTGAATAGTATTGTGCTGGTTGTTGAATAAAGACTGATGAATTATCTTTATGTTTCTTCTCATAAAAAGATACAATTTTTTGTAGGTTTCGCTCATGCTTAGTGGTGATTGTTTTTCCCCCCTTCTTCTTCTGTTAATCTATTCCCTGACCTTTATTTACTAGCTATCTAGCTTAATATCTACTATCTAGTTTTATTGTTAGCTTTATATGGTTCCTTGTCCGTTCCTTACGTTGGAAATATGGTATATACTAGATTTCATCATCTTTTATTTATCAGGTCGAAATGGGCCGTTATAAATTGAAGGTCCAACTCATACTGATCACAGACGAGAGGCAACAAAAGATTACATACCGAAAGAGAAAGGTAGCAATGAAGAAGAAGGCCTATGAATTATCCGCCCTCTGCAACATTCCAGTCCTTACATTATTCTCCGTTCCAGACACTGGTGAGGTCGACTCATGGCCGGAAAATTCTCAAGAAGCAAAAGACATAATGGCAAAATACCTGAGTTTTCTGGCAAGAAATCTCGAGACAAGAGCACATTCAACCTTCCAAGCTTCAATGAAGCTCAAACCTGTGAACTACAATATGATCCCGAGAATGCTGTAGGCGTCTAAAAATTCCTATAGATATCCGCACGTAGCTCGAGACGAAGGAAAGACGATAAACGTCATCATCCGAGTCAAGAATGATTATCCAAGTGCCCGTCGCGCTTGTCGATCAGCTCTAAAGTGCCCGCCGCGCTTGTCGGTCGGCTCCAAGTGACCAACGCACTTGTTAGTCATCTCCAAGTGTCTGACACGCTTGTCGGTCAGCTCCAAATACCGTAAAGAAGCTAACGAGCGTATGAAGCAAGTTAGAAAAGCGTACAAGTCAGACAACCAAATACATAACATGACAGAAAGTACAAGTCCGGGAAAAATTGAAAATGCTAAAAAAATACTTCAAAGGTGACCCACATACATTACGGGCACCACAAGATGACATACATACTTTCCGGACATCACAAGGTGACCCGCACAAATTATTAGACTTTCAACTATGACACGATTCGAATCTGAAAAATCTCAAAACATAAACATTGTAGATCTCTTTATCAATTTCCAACGCATCTTGAACCAATTTAATTCGAGGTTGGATGAGAGAGTTAAGACCAAAATACCGAAGATATTGCAAATGAGTGCGGGTCACTCCAGAGTGATCCGCACACTTGCTGGTC
This sequence comes from Asparagus kiusianus, assembly GCA_022839385.1. Classification (NCBI taxonomy): domain Eukaryota; kingdom Viridiplantae; phylum Streptophyta; class Magnoliopsida; order Asparagales; family Asparagaceae; genus Asparagus; species Asparagus kiusianus. The sequence continues at coordinate 409,009 of BQKN01064443.1, read as the reverse complement.
ACCTCGAAAGAATTGAGATTTCTATCTTGATCCCTATCGAATCTAAAAATCTCAAAATATAAAAATTGTAGATCTCTTCGTCAGCTTTTCAACTCATCTTGAATCATATTAATCTGAGGTTGGATGAGAGAGTTAAGGCCAAAATATCGAAGGTATCGCAAATGAGTGCGAGTCACTCCAAACTGACCCGCACACTTGTTGGTCACCTCGAATGAATTGAGTTTAGACCCTGACATGCTTCGAATCTAAAAAATCTCAAAACATAAAAGTTGTATGTTTCTTTGTTAGCTTTCTAACGCATCTTGAACTAGCTCAATCTGAGGTCAGAAGAGAAAGTTAAGATCAAAATACCGAAGGTACCTCAAAGTGACACGCACAAGCGCGGGTCACCACGAGATGACCCGCACAAGCGTGGGTCACGTCGACCTGACCCGCGCGCTGGTGCCTAAAAATGCATATTTTGATGATTTTGTGGGATTTTTTTGTTCCAGAGCATCCTAACTGCCTAGATATCATCTCTAAACGTAGTTACACGGTTGTCAACTGAGGATAAAGCCAAATCCATCGTTCTTATCCGAAAACCCCCCAACCGAAGCCTATAAATACAAGCCTAAGACCTTCTTTCTCAGAGGATGAATTATTATCAAGAGGGTGAGGTGCTGCTGGATTGAGGAGTCAAAGGAGCACGAATATACAGCGAAGGCAAGTCAGATCCTGGCGAACTTCAGCATAAAGAGGAAGGCTTTCGAATGATCTAAACCCGTATTTCCCCTGTCCGTTCCTTGAGATTAGGCTTGGTATTAATCTCATGAAGAGTTACTGATTTTGCTTGATCGAACTTTGTGCTTCAAGAGAATACTTCCTTGGTGAAGTAAGAGCTCTATCAATTTTCCAACAACTGGATCTGATCCGCGGTCGTCCATGGATATTAACATCCCCGACACAGGTGAAGACCCCATGCAAGCAAGAGTTGATAAATAGTTCTTGTTTTTGTTGCACGTAGCAGAAATTTCAACAGCACTTTGGCAGCACAATAAGAGAGTCAGGTCGTAATAGGAATTCCTGTTTTACAAAGAAAATAAGAACCTTAAGCAAAATATCTCAACCAAATAAGATATCAGCTCTTCCTCTCATCAGTTCTAGGACTAACCTATCGAGGGAACCTAAAAGTTATTACAAACCACACAAATAGCGAGACAACAAATTTTTACTTGGTTCGGCAAATTGCCTACGTCTAGGGGGCAAGGAGGGGGGAGATCTACTACTAGAGGGAGAGAATATAACTAGGGTTTACAATCACTCAATCTAAACCCTCACACAAACTCTCAAATCTCTCACACAAATCTCTCTCTCAAAAGGATTCACAAAAACTTGAAAAATTAGCATCTTCTCAAAACCAGCCGCCACAATTTTCTTCTGCACTTGTGCACACAGCCTCCAAAACGAATCCCTGTAGCTGCAATTAACCAAATCTCCTTTGCTTTCATACTTGCTCTGCAGCTGCACAACTTCACAAATTCTCCTTGCACGCTCTTCAAGAAACCCTAACACTGCAATATATATTGTTTTGAAAAAATCTATCTCTTCACGAGGTGCCTCTTCACGCGGTTTTGAAAGCTCCCTCTCACGTAGGTTCGCCCCCCCCACGTCTCTTCACAATTCTCCACCTCGATGAAGTTTCTTCCAAAACTGAGCCTACATCAAAGAATCCAAATGTCTCACTTGTTGTGTCCAGTACGAACTCAATCCACAACAAGTCGAGAATCCGAACAAGAGTCCAAATAATCTCACCCCCCCATCAAAATCAACTAATCCAAACCGACTGCATCTGAAAGACTGCCTACGTATCCTCTTGCCTAAGGAATCAAGCCGAACGTAGTTCATCCAAATGGCCGCCAATGGCCTCAACAATCACGAATATGCAACAAGTTTCGATAATGATCAAACTTGTTACTAGGAACCACCTTAGTGAGCATATCCGCCGGATTATCCTTCGTGTGGACTTTCACAATCTCCACATCGCCATCTTCAAGAACATCATGAACAAAGTGATACCGAACATCAATATGGTTCGTCCTCGCATGAAAAACAAGATTCTTCACCAAATAGATAGCACTAATGCTATCACAATGAATAGTGACAGACCTCTGCGATATACCAAGTTCCTCCAAAAGTCCCCTAAGCCAAATAGCCTCCTTCACAGCCTCCATAACCGCCATATACACTACCTCCGTCGTAGACAAAGCCACCGTCGACTGTAAGGTGCTTCTCCAACACACCGACGTACGGGTCAAAGTAAACATATACCCTGTAGTAGACCAGCGCTTATCCAAATCTTCGGCATAATCCAAATCAACGTAGCCAATACATAACTACCCACCTGTAGTGTCCCGCTCATAAACTAAACCAACATTGAGCGTACCTCGAATGTACCTCAAAATCCATCTCACGGCGTCCTAATGACCCACTCCTGGATCGTGCATGTATCTCGATACCATGCTCACCGTCTATGACAAATCCAGCCTCGTACACACCATCGCATACATCAAGCTCCCAACCACGCTCGCAAATGGAGTCTTTGACATCAACTCTCGATCTTCAACTGACTTTGGTGAAAGACCAGCTAAAAGCTTCAAATGGGCTCCCAAAGGTACACCAACTGACTTCGTATCCATGCTAATATGGAATCGCTGTAGAACCTTCTTCAAATAAGCCACCTGTGTCAAATAAATTTTTCCCTTCTTCTTATCTCTGCCGATCTCCATCCCTAAAATACACTTCGCTTCGCCCATGTCCTTCATCTCAAACTCATTTGAAAGTTGAACTTTCAACTCATCTATAGCCGACCGGGAAATAGAGGCAACCAACATGTCATCGACATAAAGTAACAAATAGATGTATGCACCTTCTTTCAACTTACAAAAATATACGCAAGGATCAAACTGGCTCCGAGTGTACGAATGACCAATCATAAAACCATCGAATCGCCTATACCACTGTCGAGGAGACTACTTCAAACCGTATAGCGATTTCTTTAGTTTACAAACCAACTTTTCCTTCCCTGCAGCTCGGAATCCCAATGGTTGAATCATATATATTTCTTCATCAAGATCACCATGAAGAAATGTTGTCTTCACATCCAACTGATCTAACTCCAAACCATATTGTACCACCAAAGCTAGCAAAATCCGAATCGAATAATGCTTCACCACCGGAGAGGAAACCTTATTATAGTCAATACCTTCCTCCTGTACATAGCCCTTCGCAACCAACCTAGCTTTGAACCTCAATGGAGTTCCCTTAATGCCCTCCTTCTTCGTGTATACCCACTTGCAACCAATTGCCTTCCACCCCTTTAGAAGCTCAACAAGCTCCCATGTATCGTTCTTATGAAGAGATTCCATCTCCTCATGCATAGCTACCTGCCACAAATCAACCTCTGAACTCTGCTCGGCCTCTCTGAATATAGTAGGCACGAACTCATCGATACTCTCTACCGGAAGTGCATACACAACTGTGTCGACATACCATACTGGCATCTGTATGTTTCTCCTTTGTCTCCGAATTGCAACCGAATCCTAAACCTGAGCTGTCGGTCCCTGATCCTGTACATCAGTACTCGTATCCCCCGTGTCATTGTCGTGCTCGCCTGGCGTCACCTCTGTCGGCATTCTAATAGATACTGTACCATCTGGATAATGTGGAGCTGTATCGATCTCCACCACCTGCGATATCTCCTTCGTTGGGTCGCTCTCCACCTGATGAGAGCTGAGACGCTTCAAGATAGAAGCCTCATCAAACGTGATATCCCTACTCAGCACAATCTTCTTATCAACTGGATCCCAAAGCTTGTATCCCTTTACACCACGCTTGAATCCTACAAATATGGCCTTCCTAGCTCGAGGTTCCAACTCATCAGTTCTTACATGATAAAATGCAGGGCACCCGAATACCTTGAGCTGGTCATAATCTCGTGCTGGTTCTCCCGACCACATCTCCATAGGGGTCTTCCCCTCAATCACAGATAAAGGTAGCCTATTAATGAGGTGGCTCGCATATGTAAGTGCCTCAGCCCAAAAGATCTTCTTCAAATCACTCTGCGACAATAAGCATCGGATCTTCTCCAGTAAAGACCAATTTAATCTCTCTGCTACCCTATTTTGCTACGGTATATGATTAACCATGAAGTACCTCTCTATGCCCTCGTCTCGACATAGCTGCAGAAATGGGTCTGAAGTATATTCACCACCATTGTCGGATCGTAACGTCTTGATCTTTCTCCCAGTCTGCAGTTTCAATCTCTTTTTCCACTCCACAAACAAATCTAGGACTTCACTCTTCTTTGTCATGGTGTACACACATCGCCTAGAATAGTCATCAACGAACGTGACGAACCAATATCAACCACCAAGTGATGCAGTCTTGGTGGGACCCCAAACGTCTGTGTGCACGTAGTCCATGATACCCCTCGTCTGATGAATGGTAGTCCAAAACTTCACCTTCGTCTTCTTGCCAAGAACACAGTGCTCACATAATTCTACTTTTTCACTCTTGGCTCCTTTCAATAGTCCCTGCTTGCACAAAGCATGCAGTGACTTTTCTCCTGTGTGCCCCAACCTATAGTGCCAAAGTCTACTCATGTCCGCCTCTAAAATAGCTGAAGCAACCTGACCAGCCTCGGTGCTCCCCTTCAGATAATACAAATTCCGATTGCGGACTCCCTTCACCACCACCAATGATCCCTTAGTAACCTTCAATACATCGTTTTCGAAAGTCACATTGAATCCCTTCGCCTCCAAAGCTCCAATTAAGATAAGATTTTTCTTCAGCTGAGGAACGAATCTCACCTCCTTTAATTCACAGACTACTCCATCGTACATCCTAATCCGCACAGTACCTATCCTACAAACGCCATAGGATTAATCATTTCCTATGACAACAACACCCCCGTCAACTTTCTCAAAAGATGCAAACCAGTCTTGCCTAGGGGTCACATGATAAGTAGCACCGGAATCAATCATTCAATCTGATGCATCCACATGGTTCACCTCCGGAGTAATCAATAGAGAAAAGTGTTGACCCTATAGTTTTGATGATGATTTGTCAAACAATTTATCACTAATATATTCTCTAGTTTTGTTTTTATGTTTCTCTTTACAGGTATTTCAACACACGATAATCAAACGTTAAAGATTCAAGTTCATATGTGTGGAGTTACCTAGGTATAAGAGTAGTTTACTTACATATATTGTATGTTTATATTTAAGCTTAATATATGTACACTTAACACGATTTTTGACGTTTTCTATCATATAAATGATTTTTTATCAAACGTTGTTATAATATCTTTTATCTCATGTTTATAGCTCATTTATACTTTATTATATATATAATATATGCATGAGATATATTTACATGTTTATAAGTCATATCAAAATTTTCATATTCATAAAATACAGATTTTACGAACACTTTTCAAAAAACGTGTGTTTTTGCAAATAAAAATTATTTTTCCAAAAATTTCTTTTCTAACATGTTCATTTTATCATTTAGAAACTTTTCCTAAAGTTTTATTATTTTTGGAATTGATTTGCTATTTTTAAAGTATTTTCAAAATCGGCCAAAAACAGGTTTTCAGACTATGTACAAATTGTCAAAGTCTGGCTTTTATGTGCTCGCGGTCGACCGTGAAACCATCCAGAGACTTTCGCGGTCGATCGCCGTGGTCGACCGCCAGTATCAATTTTCAAGCATCAGTGTTTTTTGTGCTTCGCGGTCGACCGCCGAACTCATGATTTGATTCCAATGGCTAGTTTCTGATTTGATTCTCTGTGGGCTTTTTGGTTATTTCAAGTTTGTTTTTGCTGAGTTCTTGAGTGGGTATAAATATCCCATTGCTCTTCTATTTCAGCAACTAAGAAAAACCAAGAGTTTTGTTTTTACAAGAAGTTTTAATAAAGGTTTAAGAGGCGTTTAAAGAGCTGTTAAGCTGATTCTCGTTAATCTACTTCTTGAGAAGTTTTTTACAACAAGAAGTGGCTTTCAATTCCTATTGGGATCATCATCTACTACTCTTCTTGTTTATTGAGAAGTTTTCTAAACTCTTCCTTATATAGCTTACTATTTCATTTTCATTTAGTTATATTTATTGAGTTGTATTATTATCATTCACTGTTATCACACACACATATTGAGCTTAATATCTTCATACTATATTGTGGGTATTGGTGTGTGATTTAGTGAGTGTGAGCTTCATTTGCGTTCTCATTTGTTATTGAGAACAAACCATTGTATTTAATCTTTATTTGTGAGTATCACTTATAATACACTTGTACACCGAGAGAAGTGTGAGGCGAGAGACGGGGTCGAATCCAATAGGAGTGGCGTCGGTTGACTAACCTAGGGAGAGGTTACATCTGAGCACTTGAGGAGGAGGACACGGACTAGGTTCCTATACTTAGTGTGTAAAGTGTGATTGCATAGTGTTTGTTGTGTTAAAGTTTTCGGTGATCTTGTAAACCGAGTGTGTAGAAGTTCTGACTTCCAAACCGGATTGTGATAGTAGATATCTCCTCGAGGTGAGGAGCGGGGACGTAGGTCGTGGGGACCGAACCTCGTAAACATATCTTGTGTTTGTGTTTGCTTAGCGTATATTTCATTTGTGCTTATTCTTATCATTCTTGCTCATATCCATCTTACATCATTCCTGCAAGAACAAATTGATCAACTTAATTTTAATTGGAATTTAATCGTGATTAGATTAGCATAAGACCCTAATCCCCCCCCCCCCCCCCTCAGGGTGTAACAATTAGTATCAGAGCTTGGTGCTCTTTGATTTAAGGACTAATCGCCTTGAGTTAAAGATCCAAGTTATCGGTTTCGTGCTAATCTAGTGTTTGATTGCTTTTTGCTTTTTGCATATAATCATTATGGATATGTATGATGCATCTAGTTTAGGTTATGCTATTAATGTTGCTCCCCGTTTGGATATTTTTTCCTATGCTCAATGGCGTGTTAGATTTAAACTTTTTGTTCAATCTAAACAATTTGATTTATGGGAGATTATTGAGGATGCCTATGTTGTTCCCATTTTGAAAAAATCCAAATGGAGTGAAAATGATAAAAGATTATTTAACATAATCAAGCTTTTGTTAGAATATTTGCTTAATGCTTTTCAGTCATCGTTTTCTAACAAATTTGCTCATTTTGATAGTGCTTATGCCTTATGAAAGTTTATTGAAGCACATGAAGGAGACTCGGAGGCTATTCAAAAAGCGTTGGAAGATCGTGCTTTGAGCTCTAAGGAAGCCTCATCTCCATGTACAATACCACTAGGTGGTAACCCTAGTGAGGTATGCAAGCTTGATAACGATGATATTATTACTTTTGATGAACTTGCTCTTGAGTTTGAAAAATTACACAATTGCTATATTGATGTAAAGAGTAAGTATGTAAATATGAAATCCACTCATGAAACACTAGCCACTAAGTTTAATTTTATTGCAAATAAAAATATAATTCTTAAAGAATGCAATGAAAATTTGAGAATTGAAAATGCTAGTTTGCTTCATGAAAAACGTGATGTCATGTTAGAAGTAGATAAGTTAAAATCTATGATGAAAAATCTTGTTTATCCTACTTCTAGTAGCAATGCTTGTATGCACAATGACAAGTTGAATCAAATGAGAAAATGTATATCTACCTTAGATTCAACACTAAACACTTGTATTGCCAATAATAAAAAGCTTATGGACTTATGTGTAAAGTTCAATGTTAATTCTTCTAAGAAACCTATTCACTATGCACATATGTATGACAAAATTCACAAATGTTCTATTTGCGGTCTTAAAGGCCATTTAGCTCAATTTTGTCATAATGCACCAAAAATTGACAAGCCTATTCATGATTGTGCATCCCATCAAGCTTCTTCATCACATACATATGTACACACACATAGTGTAAATCATAAACATGCTCATGTGTACAAATATGATTATTATGGTCGTTTTGGTCATTTGGCCAAGTTTTGTTTCGATTTGAAAAGAAATTCTCGTTTGCAAAATAATTACAAAGAAAAATCTATTTTTGCAAATGAACCACGTGCATTTCATTTCAGTCAACGTAAACCATTCAAACTTCTACATTGCACAAATTATAATCGTATGGGTCATGCTTACAATTTTTGCTTTGATCGTATCGGTGCACAAAATACGCCCAAGCGGGTTCATAACCCTAGGGCCTTAGATTTAAATGGTAGGGGTCATGTCCCAAATTTTAGTGGTACCAAAATGATTTGGGTACCAAAATGATTTTTATATCAATTTTTGTTTTGTTTATTTTGTTCATTTTGTTTGTTGAATAATTGGGTTTTTGAGTTTTAATGATGAATTGTATTTTTATTAAGTTAAAATAAAATATTTTTTGTTTTTAATGGCTAAAAACTTTATATATATTTATATATCTTATAAAACCATTTTATTAAGGATCAAATTGAATTTTCTTCAAAATCCAGATTTTTTCCATAACTATGCATTTATATTTCTCGTGGTCGACCGCCACGATCGACCGTTGATGTTTCTGGAATTTGTTACGGTCGACCGCAACAGTCGACCGCAAGAGGTTTTCCTTATTTCCTATTTGATTTCTTATCGGGTTTCGGTTTTTGTTTCTAAACCCGATTTACACCGTTGATTTCATCTTTGAGCTGATCCAGACCATTCTTCTTCTTCAATATTCACCCGACTCCCCAATTTTCCCTCATTTCGAAATTTTTCCCCTAAAAATCAGATTTCTCCTCGGTCGCCTGCAGCTCCTATTCAGTCGACCGCGGATCATCTCATCTTCGATCTCCTTTGGGAATCTTGGGTAATATCTTTCATCTCATCTCTTGTTTCCATTCTCTCTTAGGGTTTCTTTGGCTAATCTAGGATTTTTTAATTCAATCTCTGTTTCATTTGTATCTATAAAACCCTAGTTGTTTCTATCGATAATTATGCCTCCTAAGAAAAGATCTAAACCTGAATCTGGTTCCTCATCTTCCATTGCCTCTCATTATGAGGATTATCTTCTATTTAAAACCCTAATTAAGAAATATAGGGAGCTATACAAACTGAAAATCTTGCCCACTAGATATATCAAATTCGAGCAATTAGCCATGTATGACATTCATACGATTCTATATGATGTTGGGTTGGCTAGACTGTTAGATGTGGAACATAAAATTTCTTATTATCCATTTCTGGTATATTTGTTTTATGCAAATTTGTCTGTCACTTCCACTGTTGATGGTGTCCAAACCATCTCCACATCTGTTAAACATATTTAGATTTCTTTTTCTACCGACAAGCTTGCGGGAATCCTTAAGATTCCAACAAGTGACGTTGAGCTCATGTCTATCGATCACACCGATCAGGCTATGAACGATATCTTGTTTAAGCCCAGTTGCACCTATCCTATGAACAACAAATCACTCAATCCCACCGCTAAAGTCATAGCTCGTATTGTTGCTCATAATCTCATTCCCAAAACCGGTAGCTTTGATCATTTTGCCCCTGATAAGATTAATGTTTTTATGCCATTTTTGCCAAAATAAAAGTGAATTGGGCAAATGTTTTTCTTAAGAACATGGCATGCAAGTATTATAAATTTCTTCCTTTTGGCAGTTTCATCACCCTCATTCTTCAACACTTCGGTGTTGCTCTCACAAATGAACCCAAAGTTGATACGGGTAAGGAATACTTTGATAAAGTCTCTCTCTCCCGTATGCAACTTTCTCCCTCTTTATCTGATCCTACCAAGCCTTCATCTTCTCGGTCTAGAGCTTCCACCTCCTCTACTTCTGATATCTATGCCCATTTGGATCGTCTCGAGACTCAGGTCTCAACTATTCAGAGGGACGTTAGGACTATTCTATCTTATCAGCGTCAGTCTCTTAGGATTCCAGATCCTTCCTCCATTTCTGATTCTGAGGAGGGTCCTGCTGATGGATCTGATTCTGGCTCAGATATCTGATGATGGATCTGCATCTGGCTCTGGCCCTGCTTCTGATGGTGATGGTGGTAATTGACTTTGTTGCTTATTGGAGTTTATTGGATTCTATGCTTATGGTGATGTTTTATTTTGAGTTGTATTTGGACTAGAACTTGATACTTATGTTTTATTTTGAGTTGTAATAACTCAATGTTTGTGTGGAAAACTATGTGACTTTGTGAAACATTTTGTGTATGGTTTGTAGTATTGTGGAACAAACTATGTTTGTGGAAAACTATGTAGTATTTGGTGTTTAAGTGATGATTTGTGATTTATTTGGTCTATATATTTTTTATGGTTGTATTTGGATGGATATGGTTGCTTAGCTCCTATGTATGAATATGATCTCTGTATATCATCTATGCAAATTGACAGGGGGAGCTTTAGCTGTAAATTTGCTTTTTATCTGTGCTTGTATGCAGGGGGAGCATTGCTCCTATTCAATATATATTTATTTTTCCCTTTTTTGATATTGTCGAAGGGGGAGAAAATCTAATGTGGTTTATATGTTTGATTCATGATATATATGGTCTATATGTTTAATTCATATTGTATATGGTTTATCAGTGTTTATCAGTATATATTTCATATCAATAAATAAATTGTTTGCCATCATCAAAAAGGGGGAGATTGTTGACCCTATAGTTTTGATGATGATTTGTCAAACAATTTATCGCTAATATATTCTCTAGTTTTGTTTTTATGTTTCTCTTTATAGGTATTTCAACACACGACAATCAAGCATTAAAAATTCAAGTTCATATGTATGGAGTTACCTAGGTATAAGAGTAGTTTACTTACATATATTGTATGTTTATATTTAAGCTCAATATATGTACACTTAACACGATTTTTAACGTTTTCTATCATATAAATGATTTTTCATCAAACGTTGTTATAATATCTTTTATCTCATGTTTACAGCTCATTCGTACTTTATTATATACATATAATATATGCATGAGATATATTTACATGTTTATAAGTCATATCAAAATTTTCATATTCATAAAATACAGGTTTTACGAACACTCTACAAAAACAGTGTGTTTTTGCAAACGAAAATTATTTTTCCAAAAAATCCTTTTCTTACATGTTTATTTTATCATTTAGAAACTTTTCCCAAAGTTTTATTATTTTTTGAATTGATTTTCTATTTTTAAAGTATTTTCAAAATCGGCCAAAAACAAGTTTTCAGACTGTGTCAGTTTGCGGTCGACCGCCACGGTCGACCGCCATATACAAATTGTCAAAGTCTGGCTTTTATGTGCTCGCGGTCAATCGTGACGGTCGACCGTGAAACAATCCAGAGACTTTCGTGGTCGACCGCCGTGGTCGACCGCCGTGGTCGACCGTTAGCATCAATTTTCAAGCATCAGTGTTTTTTTGTGCTTCGCGGTCGACCGCCACGGTCGACCGCTGAACTCATGATTTGATTCTAACGGCTAGTTTCTGATTTGATTCTCTGGGGGCTTTTTGATCATTTCAAGTTTGTTTTTGCTGAGTTCTTGAGTGGGTATAAATACCCCATTGCTCTTCTATTTTAGCAACTAAGAAAAATCAAGAGTTTTGTTTTTACAAGAAGTTTTAACAAAGGTTTAAGAGGCGTTTAAAGAGTTGTTAAGCTGATTCTCATTAATCTACTTCTTGAGAAGTTTTTTACAACAAGAAGTGGCTTTCAATTCCTATTGGGATCATCATCTACTACTCTTCTTGTTTATTGAGAAGTTTTCTAAACTCTTCCTTATATAGCTTACTATTTCATTTTCATTTATTTAGCTATATTTATTGAGTTGTATTATTATCACTCACTGTTGTCACACATACATATTGAGCTTAATATCTTCATACTATATTATGGGTATTGGTGTGTGATTTAGTGAGTGTGAGCTTCATTTGCGTTCTCATTTGTTATTGAGAACAAACCATTGTATTTAATCTTTATTTGTGAGTATCACTTGTAATACACTTGTACACCGAGAGAAGTGTGAGGCGAGAGACAGGGTTGAATCCAATAGGAGTGACGTCGGTTGACTAACCTAGGGAGAGGTTGCATCCGAGCACTTGAGGAGGAGGACACGGGCTAGGTTCCTACACTTAGTGTGTAAAGTGTGATTGCATAGTGTTTGTTGTGTGAAAGTTTTCGGTGATCTTGTAAACCGAGTGTGTAGAAGTTCCAGCTTTCAAACCGGATTGTGATAGTGGATATCTCCTCGAGATGAGGAGCGGTGACGTAGGTCGTGGGGACCGAACCTCGTAAACATATCTTGTGTTTGTGTTTGCTTAGCGTATATTTCATTTGTGCTTATTCTTATCATTCTTGTTCATATCTGTCTTATATCATTCCTACAAGAACAAATTGATCAACTTAATTTTAATTAGAATTTAATCATGATTAGATTAGCATAAGATCCTAATCACCCCCCTTTAGGGTCTAACAAAAAATACGAACCATCAGAATCATCGCCTTTCGCAATATTTACCACATTGGCCTTTGGGCCATTTTTCTTGCCATTCTCTTTCTCCTTGAGCTTTGGACAGTCTCTCTTCCAATGTCTTTGCTCCTTACAGAATGCACATTAGTTCTTTGCTAATTGGTGGCGGCTTCTTGACTTTAACCTCCCTCTATTAATACCTTTCGGATATGTGCTTCTACCTCTTGTCGACAAGGCCTCACCTGAAGTACTAGCGCGGGAAGTCTCCTTGTCCTTCCTCCTTAAATCGTAATTGGTCAATGCGTTAGTTACTTCACTATAGCTAATAGAAGATCTCCCATTCAACAAAGTGAGCACGAAGGTATCATACTCCTCATCAGGTAAGGAGCCTAATAAGATAATAGACTTGTACTCATCCGATATCTTCTCGTTAACATTCGCCAAGTCCGACAACAAATTAGTGTAGTTGTTCACATGAGTCACTAGCGAGGTGCCTCTGGACATCTGAAATCTGAAGAGTCTTCGCAGCAAGTGCAACCTATTCTCAACACTCTTTGTGAGATACTTATTATTGAGAATTTCCCATATCTTCATTGCATACGTCACCCCAATCACATCATATTTCAGCTCCTGTTCTAAACAGGACCTAATCACCCTACAAGCATTCCTATTCATCTTCTCCCATACCGCTTCTTCATATTTAGGTGGCCTCTCGTAGACCATGATGGTCTCCTCTAAATTCTGAGCATTGAGCGCATCCTGTACGTCGCTCATCCACAAACCAAAGTTGCTTTTGCCGTCATACTTCACTATACTAATCTTAGTGTTCTGAAAACTAACTTGTATTGTACTCGCCATCGACTTGCTGCTTTCACATTCTTCTCTCATTGCAAACTAACTTCAAATTGTAGAGAAAGAACAAATTTGATAGAAATTAGGAACCACCCAACTGAACCCTAGATCGGATTCCAAATAGATCTCTTATCCACACGAGGAAAGCGAAATCTCCAACGGCAACTCCTAATGCTATCTCCACCGAAGCCTAGAACTCCAAGAACCAAGCTTCCAACTGAATCTTCCTCCACCTAATCCAAAACACCCTAGATCTAAAATTTGGGCTCTGATACCACTTGTTGCGCACAGCGGAAATTTCGACAGCACTTCAGCAGCACAACAAGAGAGTCAGGTCGCAATATGAATTCCTGTTTCACAAAAGAAACAAGAACCTTAAGCAAAATATCTCAACCAAGTGAGATATCAGCTCTTCCTCTCATCAGTTCTAGGATTGACCTGTTGAGGGAACCTAAAAGCTATTACAAATCACACAAATAGCGAGACAACTAATTTTTACGTAGTTCGGCAAATTGCCTACGTCCACGGGGCAAGGAGGGGGGAGATCTACTACTAGAGGGAGAGAATATAACTAAGGTTTACACTCACTCAATCTAAACCCTCACACAAACCCTCAAACCTCTCACACAAATATCTCTCTCAAAAGGATTCACAAAAACTTGAAAAATCAGCGTCTTCTCAAAACCAGCCGCCATAATTTTCTTCTGCACTTACGTGTTGAGAAGGAAAGGTCAATGATATCTAACCATTCATTGACAAATATATTGTATTAGTTGTATATTTGTTCAGTTGCCTTTTATACTTAGACTATCTAGAATAGATTAGCATGATTGTAGGCAATTTGTTCAGTTGCCTTTTATACTTAAACTACCTAGAATAGATTAGCATGATTGTAGGAAATCTCTTGTATAAAGCTACGTCTCCTGATTCAATAAAATTATTCAAAGGTAATATTATTTTCCTTCTTTACATGGTATCAGAGCAGGGAATGATACCCTAGCTCTCTGCCCTCTTTCTTTTTGCCTTTCTTTTTTTTGCTGTTTTTCGTTATCATGATGGAACAACAACCTTCGAATAGTGGCAAGCTTGATGCTGCCAGTCCATATTTTCTTCACCATTCTGATCATCCAGGAATAGTGCTTGTTTCCAAGCCCCTCAATGGGGATAATTATTCAACATGGTGTAGAGCCATGACGATTTCTTTGAACGCCAAATCCAAGTTGGTTTTCATAAACGGGACCACCACAATGCCGTCTGCCACAGCCAAACCAGATGAATATGCTTCATGGGAAAAATGCAACGATATGATCCTCTCTTTGATTCTCAATTCACTCACACAGGACCTTGCAGACAGTGTCATTTTTCGACCACCACCCAGGGGGTATGGGAAGACCTTCGGGATCGTTTTTCTCAAAGCAATGCCCCTCATATTTTTCAGATTGAGAGGGATATTGCTTGTCTTGCTCAAGATCAGATGACTACTGCAGCTTATTACACAAGGCTAAAAAAATTATAGGATGAACTAGGATCCTATAATGACATCGTTTGCTATTGTGGGGCAGACCATAAGAGACGCAGATTGATGTAATTTCTCATGGGACTCAATGAGTCCTACAGTGCAATCTGAGGGCAGATTTTATTGATGAATCCACTACCTGATGTTGCCAAGGCTTACTCTTCCATTGTACAAGAGAAGCAGCGAATCCTGGGGGCTGCACGTAAGACGACGGAGAACTCAGCCATGGTTGTTCGAAGAGCTAAACTGGTAGCTCTGGCTGTTCGAGACAAGGTTCTTCTTCTCGTTCTAACCCATCTAATCGAAAACCGTTGCATTGCTATTATTGTGACCGTGACCATCATGTACGAGAAACATGCTGGAAGCTGAATGGGTACCCACCAGAACACCCTAAACATGAATCAAACAAGTCTTATCAAGGAAGCACTCATTTCAAGAGAAACAATAGCCATCAATCTTCAACCAACAATGTCAAAGAAAGTCCAGTAATGCAGGAAGTGCTGTTGGTGACAAATGGGCTCTCTGATTTGTAAATCTTATCTATCACGCAGGGTAAAGGGACAACACAATCCAACAATCCTAAAGCTAATGCTGCTGCCTCAGATTTGTTACAAACATTGTTGCGCCTCCATCGATTAATTATCGATAGTGGTGCAACAGATCATATTACTTCATCTCCAACTTTGCTTGTCAACAGCAATAAGAATACTTTTTTTCCACTGGTTACTATGCCAAGTGGAGAACAGGATCTGATTACATCCATTGGGAATTTACCTTTGAATTCTGCTGTTACTTTAAAAAATGTGCTTGGTGTGCCATTTTTTAAGGTGGATTTAATGTCTGTGAGTCGAATTACCAGAGATCTCAATTGTTCAGTAACCTTTTTCCCTCATTGGTGTATTTTGCAGGACTTAATGATGAGGACGATGATTGGTTTGGGTGAACAATGAGACGGACTTTATTACTTGGTTGCGTTAGCATCAGAGAAGCCAAAACCTCAAACTCCATCCGTAGCAGCCACTTCTTGTCGTTCACCCAGTTCTCAGGCCACCTCCTCCACCGCTTTGTGGCATCGCTGTTTGGGGCATTTGTCTTCCTCTAGATTAGATTTTATGGCAAAACATTTGTTAAATTTCCCTTTCCAGTTTAATAATGCTTGTGATGTTTGTGCACTTGCAATACAAAGTCGATTTCTATTTTCTGTTAGTTCAATTTCGTCTGTTAGACCTTTTGAATTAATTCATTGTAACATTTAGGGCCCCTATAAAATTGCCTCTCTTTCTAGTGCGAAATATTTTTTGACTATTGTGGATGATTATTCTAGATTCACATGGGTATTTTTTATGCATAACAAAAGTGAAACACAACATTTACTTGTCAATTTTTTTCATTTGTCCAAACACAATTCCATGTATCTATAGCCAACATTCGGGTTGATAATGGTGGAGAATTCTTCTCTATGCGGGAATTTTTTAAACAAAAAGGGACCACTTATCAACATTCTTGTGTCTATATCCCTCAACAAAATGGGGTTGTAGAGCGCAAGCACCACCATATTCTTGAGTCCGCTAGAGCTTTTCGTTTTCAAGCCCACCTTCCTTTACATTTTTGGGCAGAATGTGTTTCTACTATTGTTCATATAATTAATCATTTGCCCTCACCACTCATTTCTCGCCAAACTCCTTTTGAACGACTTTATGGAAAGCTTCCTTCTTATTCTCATATCCGAGTTTTTGGGTGTCTTGCCTATGCTACTGATGTGCACGTCCCCCATAAATTTGCTCCTCGAGCCAAACGATGTATTTTTCTTGGCTATCCAGTTAGTCAAAAAGCTTACAAGCTCTATGACCTTGACACCCACCAAATGTTCACTAGCCGTGATGTTGTTTTTCATGAAACTATTTTCCCTTATGAGTCCATTTCATCCCCTTCCTCAAATTCAGACCCTGTGATTCCTCTTTCTATATCCGATTCTTCCCCACCAGTTCAACAACCCTTACCATCGGAACCAATTTCTCCCATCCAACAACCCTCACCACCGAATCTAATATCTACTCAGCCATCATCTGCTAGTCCTCCCGGACCCATTTTACGTCGTTCCCAAAGACCTCATCACCCTCCCATGGCTTTACGTGATTATGTTTGCAACCAAGTAACGTCTCCCAACCCTTTGTCGCCTTTGTCATCAGGTCCACAAAAAGGTACACGATATCCCCTTTGCAATTTTGTCTCTTATTATCGTTACTCACCACAACATCGCTCTTTTACTACTGTTGTTAGTCAAGATATTGAGCCTACATCTTATGCCGAAGCAGCTTCTCATTCCCATTGGCAAGTAGCAATGCAATCCGAATTGGCTTCTTTAGAAGCCAACCACACTTGGTCCCTCACTTCTCTCCCTCCTGGTAAGAAGCCTATTGGTTGTCGTTGGGTTTATAAAATCAAACGGCACTCGGATGGTATTATTGAGCGTTTCAAAGCTCGTTTGGTTGCAAAAGGTTATACACAGCTAGAAGATATAGATTACCATGACACTTTTTCTCCCACTACTAAAATGATTACTGTTCGTTGTTTATTGGCTTTAGCAGCTGCCCAGAATTGGTCTCTTCACCAACTTGATGACAACAATGCTTTTCTTCATGGTGATCTCCA
This sequence comes from Asparagus kiusianus, assembly GCA_022839385.1. Classification (NCBI taxonomy): domain Eukaryota; kingdom Viridiplantae; phylum Streptophyta; class Magnoliopsida; order Asparagales; family Asparagaceae; genus Asparagus; species Asparagus kiusianus. The sequence continues at coordinate 391,525 of BQKN01064443.1, read as the reverse complement.
TGAAGAAATTTATATGTCTCCACCTCCTGGTCTTCGGCGACAAGGGGAGAATCTAGTGTGTCGCCTTCACAAGTCGTTATATGGCTTAAAGTAAGCTTCCCGACAATGGTTTGCCAAGTTCTCTACAGGTATCCAAGCTACTGGCTTTGTTCAATCCAAAGCTGATTACTCATTATTTACATGTCGGAAAGGCAAATCTTTTACAACTTTGTTGATATATGTCGATGACATTCTTATTACGGGTAATGATGTCAATGCTATAGTAGCTCTCAAGCAATTTCTACATAGTCATTTTCGAATTAAAGATTTGGGTGATTTGAAGTATTTTTTGGGCATCGAAGTTTCTCGGTCAAAGAAAGGTATTTCCATCTCGTAGTGAAAATATACTTTGGAAATTTTAAAAGATGGTGGATTTTTGGGTGCT